>APFE030393009.1:0-18207 GCA_000404065.3 Pinus taeda | reverse complement strand
TTGGTTATGAAATTGAAATCAAAACCTGGGTAGATATGAAATCAAATAAAAATAAGGTAAATTGATGTGCAAACTCTGGATACTCTGTGCATGAACCATTGAGTTTTTAAAGTATTCTATTACTCATAATGTTCTGTAAAATTATATAGAAGAACTCCATTATAGAGAAATGGAGGAGGTTTACTGTCAGTTAAATATATCTATGACAACTAGAAAAATGCAGGTCCCTATGTGAGCTTACAAATCACTATACTTAGCTCATAGGGAAATGAAACGTTGGAAAAAAAAAACTCTAACACCCCCATTAAGCGAAACATATGGAGTAACTAAATAAAAAGAAAACAAATAATCGATCCCGATAATGAGGCCTAAATAGGTACCCATGTGCAAACTCTCATAAGAAGAGAAAGAGAGAAAAAAGGTAGGAAAAAATTCCCCCCCCAAAAAAAAATAGAGAGAAAGATGCTAGTGCTCAAATTATCATGGAGTTGAAATTGGGATCTCATAAAGATCCTTTGAGTGGCAAGAACATAGGCTTGCTCCAATCAAGAAGTATGAAATGCTGAAGTACAAGAACTATGAAGAGGAGAGCCATGAAACCTCAATGAGGTTGGTTAATCTCCGAAGTAGGATTATTGTAGAGGCATAAGGGTGGATAAAAATTTCAATTTCATAAAAAAATGCTTCAAAGAAACTAGGTGTTGGTAAAGAACTGGGACAAAGGCTCTAAACAAAATCAACACCATCAACCAACAAACAACCAATGAATCATGTAAATATGGCAACTCATCTCACATGTATTAGAACAACACTCCTAAAGTTGTTTAAAGACCATCACCATCACATTGATCAAACACAAAAAATAACAACAATATTTTTCACCATCTAACAACTCCCCTAAAACACAACTGCGGAAGAAATGAGAATTAATAATAACCATTGTCAGTAAATTCCCCCTCTAAAACACAACTAAGGGAACAATGGCAATAAACAATGAGAAATTGATGCAACATGATGATATGATTTCTACAAAGATTGGTTCAAATGATGCCTCGACCATCCATGGATCCATCCATAGTCAATTTTAATGGTCAGCACTGGTCCACAGTTCATTTTCTCATGTCTTCACTGTACCAATATGAATGAAGGACTGGTAATTGACCAAGAATAGTGATGCATAGGTAATTTCTTCTATGAGGATATTCAGATAGCTCATTTTTTGCTTTTTCATACTCAAGGTTAGGTGCCACAACATTTTCATCTGGAATGACATTAGAATCCATGTCATAAATATGTTGATCGCAAGTAATAGAAGCATTTTCTTCAAGCACCTCACAATTTGATGTAGGTGATGAGGAAATAATGAGATTGTATCATAGACCTATTCTTGATGTTTACACTATAGGGTTAACAGGAGCCACAATTCCTTGTCCATTCTTCCCAATTCTTCCTCCAGTATATCCCATTTTTCTCATCAATCAGGAACCAATGCCAGTAGTATGGTTTTCAAAATTGGGTGTGACCAAGGCATCTCATTCATCATCTTCATTAGCATCAGGCTTCTTGCATTCAACATCATGAAGTGTTGAAGAAAGAGAGCTTGGCACCTTAACATCAACTATATCCATCTCAAATTTCTGAAGACAATTAAATTCCAATTCAAGTTCCTTCTTAAACACTTAAAACTTTTGAATGACCTTATCCTTTTCAATAAATTGTTGTGATACTGCATCATAATCTTATTTAAGGAGTTGATATTTTTCCAACATTTTTTCTTTTAGATAACTAATCTCCACAACATGTTGATCATGATGCATGAGCATTCTTCAAAGCTTATAAGACCCATGAGTATTATTTCACATTTACTAAAGGGAGTGGGTTCCCTTAACCATTTTATTTAATTTCCTAAGTTTAGTTGAGTTGAGGGGATTTTAATTGTAAATTTATTTATGGAGAATATGTCGTGAATGTCAATATCTTAGAGATAGTTAAGTAATCATATGAAGAGTGAGTATTTGAGGGATTTAAACGATTAAATTGGGATTCTGTTTGAGAAAAGAGTGGAGCTGGAGAGATACTTTGGTAGAGAGTGAGAGATTGTTGGATCTAAACCAAATTGGTTCATGAATCCATTTTTGTATAAATTGTGATCTTTTGAATAATTCGAGAGGTTAAGCAGAAGTTATCTAGAGGATAGCTAGGGGTTAGAGAGCTAGAGGATAGTAAGAGTAAGAGTGAGGAGTTAGGAAGAGAAGTAGATGGATTTTATGGAAAAGAACTGAAACAGTCGAATGTGACTATTTTCCTTGTAAATATTTTAGAAAAATACCAAAACAGTGTGGATTTGTATATATCATGTGTGGGAATGATCCAGGTGGATATTGATGGCCATTCGCCAAGTCCACTTGGACCCCCACCATTGTTTCTTTCAGCTTTTCAGTTTCTTTAATTATAGCATAGTTTACTATTTTGAGCAGTTTTTTGGGCCTTGAACTTCTAGAGCCGTTTTGAGGACCTAAATGACGTTTTTTGGGAGAACTAGGAGCAACATAGATGCATGGATTCTTGTTTCTCTTTCCAAAGTTGTATCCTGGATAGATCCTTTTAATGAGATATTGTGCATGTCAAATAGAGATCGTATGCCAAAGTTACAACCCCGGAAAGTTGATGTACCAATTTACCCAAACATGGCTCACAACTTGGCGTTTCATATTCTAGGGTTAGATTTCTTGATGTTTAGGGTTTTCCATTGTTTCTCAACAATAATTAGGCCTTCGAGCCTCATTGTAACACAGTTCAGAGGCATGTAGCCTCCACATCTCTTTTCATAGATAAGCTACCATTGCCATAGCTAATTTATTTCCATTTATGTTTGTAAGCAAATTCTAGTCTTTTACAGTAACGAAATGAAGTATTATTTCTATTGAATTTTTATATGTATGATTATATTTGTAATTTATTGTGCTCCTATTTAAATCCAGACCAGTGGTATCATAGCAGTTTTCTCTTTCTCTGTCTTTCGTTGCACTAAATTTTCATGTTGGGGCTCATGTTTCTTCTAGGACATAATTTCCCAAATTTCAAGTACAAAGCATTCAACAAAAATTCAAAAAGAACTTACATACCCTTACAATAACCAAAACATAATTGGATTTCAAATACAACAAAGACTCCTCTATATTCTTGACAAACACACATCCAAATACAAAAACAATTCTAAAATATAATTCAAATTGTCGTTCCCTTGTATTTTTGTTGTCATCTACAATCCTAGTAGTGGATTTTCGTTTCAAAGAAACAAGAGAGGGCATCTACAGATAATACTTCTCATCTCCTCTCATCTTCCATTATCATTTTCAGATGAATATGAAAAGGAGAGGAGAGGAGAGGAGTAGTAGTACCCCATGATGATTTCTATTGCTATGGTTGTCATCTGCAATCTTGAAAACAGAAATTAAAATCCTCTTATGCAAATGCAAATTTACATCTTCTGCACACTAAAATCCACACAGTTGAACATTAAAGGTTGATTGTTGTGCCTCACACCTTATATAAAGATCCATATATATATATTATCTTCTTCCTGCATTGCTTGAAGAGCACCATCAAATCCATCTGACTCTCTGTCCTCTACATTAAACTGAAGAGCTCTCTCTCTCTTCTCCCCGTTTTCGCAAACACAAGTGACTTAAACTGACGAAGTCTCTCTACCCTCTCCCAGTTTTTTCAAACACACATGAGTTAAATTGAATACCTCTATCAATAAAAAATATCTATATTTTTTAATAATCAATAAATAAAAAAATTGAAATAATTTGAAGAAAAAAATTCAATAAGCATTTGTATTTGCATAAATTTTCCCCTAAAATGTAATGAAGTGATTAGGTTGATGAGAAGAATTAAACATTGCAATTGATTATGATCAAAAAAATCCGTTTCACAATTTAATTAATTGTGATAATTTTTAACAAAAATTTTAATATATGTTATATTAACAATGATAAAATACAATTTTCATGTAGTACCCTACCATTCATAAGGATTCATGGAACTTATTAGGGTTTTGGGATGGGGCCAATATCTCATAGCTATGAGTTTCTTGGGATCGACTCATGGCCATCATGATTGGGCCTTTTAATTAATGTCAGATAGTATAAGCCCAAGGCCCTAAGGCCTCAAGGGTTTTTAGTCATAATGCACAGGGAAAACATCATAAAAGTTAGGAAAAAATTAATGACCAAACCTATATTTGATACATAAGACTGAAAAATGAATTTCATCGCCAAGTGAGGGATACACATACACTTGCATGCAGACACCAAAAGGGAGAAAGTTAAAAGGGGAAAAACTTAGCATAGTTCACAGAGAAAGCAAATGACAAGCATTTGGAAAGAGATCAATTATCAACATTTGAAATGAGAAAGGGTAAATGGATGTGAGAGGGAAAGAAAAAGTATATTTGGAAAGAGATCAATTATTAACATAATTACATATTTGTTACTTGATCTTAGATATTCTAGTATTAAATTGATAACGATGTTGACACACATGTGTATTTTCCCTTTATTTCCTTGGGTGTCATTTCTGGCCACAAATCCTAGATGTTAGTTTCCATTCTCTCCCAAAAGAGTGAGCATTTATTTCATTCATATGTTTGATGAATTCAAGAGTTGCTTCACAGCATATGAATAAAATTCTTCTATAATTCTTTATTTCAAGGAATAATACTTTATTAGAACAATGTGTTTTTCATATTATAATGTATCTAGTTTTAGTGTATATTTTTTAGGAGGGTTGGAAGTTTCCTAAAGCTGATGATGAGTTTAATGATGGTGTAATATCTTGAACAACGAAATAATCAACCGATTTGGTACATGTAGTTGTTCTAGTTTAAAAAAATTGCAATGAAAACCTGCAATGACATGCACTACTCCTTATCAAAAGAGAAGAAAAATGCACTGAAGTACAACCATGGACCCTGGATGGATCTACCAAAAACTAACACCCATGGGTTTTCGTCCATGGGATCAAACTAGAAGTAGTAATCCCAAGTTCTAAAGAAAAACACAAGAAGATGGATAAACCGAATCATATAAATGCTTAGCTTCTATCCTCTATTATAGGCTTGATGGAATATTTAAAGACCCTATTTTATTATTTTCCCTCGAAAAATTAAGTTAAATACCATGGGCTGGTACCATGGGAAAATACCATAGTAAAGATAACACCGACGATTTTTCGTCCCTGAGATCAAACTAGAACTCGTCATCCCAAGTTCTCAAGGAAACCACAACAAGATAGATAAACCCGAATCATCTAAATGCTTAGCTTTTATCCCCTATTATAGTTGATGGACTCTATAAAGACCCTATTTTATTATTTTCCCTGGACTCTCTAAACACCATAGACAGATTACATCCATTTTGACAGATCAAAAAAGGGAATATTACAAATAGTGACATTTTCCAAACATTCTTGATCAACATTCTTGATAGTGCCATTGGTTTCTGATATGGGAAAGCCCAACATTCCTCTAGTCTCTTATTTAAATTAGTTTTTATCCCAAGTAATTTTTTTATTTTTCCATTTATTTTTATGCACTTATGTAATTAACTGAAATTGAAATAGGAAAAGTGTAAAAAATAATTTAATTTTGTAATAAATTTCTAATGAAATATGAGCATTATATTATTTAAAAGGTGATTTTAAGAATCAATTTAAAATTGAATTTTGATAAAACATTTAAACACATTTTCACACCATTTTAAGAGGCCAAGTCATCATATCCATTACTGTGTTTTTTAAAGGCAAAACATCTTAGATGGTTTTTTAGGAACTTGTTGAACACTTCAGTTTCACCATATGTTTATTGGTGGTATATAGTGTTCATTTGTAGTTGGTACCCTCTAGTGTATAGTTTAAACACATTCTAGAATAATTTATTAGTGAAAATTTCTTGTAACTTAATTATAATCAAGAAAGACTTGGGAAACTAGGAAGAGTGAATTGATATGGTAAAGAAAGAACATATTTAGAGAGAGACTAACTATCACCATGACTACATATATGTTGTTTTGCTTTAGATATTCCATTACTAAATCCATAATAATGTTAACCCACATCTCTATCTTCCCTTTATTTCTTTAACAAGTGACACCTTTGGCCACAAAATCCTAGATGTCAGTTTCCATTCCCTCCCAAATAAGTGAGTATTTAGTTCATTCATATGATTTATGAAATCAAGAGTGCCTTGATGTAGCGAATCAATAAAATTCTTCAATGGTTCTTTGTTCTAAGGAATAATACTTTAATAGAACAATGTTTCTTTCAATGTATTTTTCATATTGTAATGTATCTAGTTTCAACCTATACTCCTTAGGAGGGTTGGGATCTTCCTAAATCCCATGGATGAGTTTGATGATAGTGTAATTTTCCAAGAATTCTTGACCAACTTCCTTAAACCAACTTTGAAGGGATAAATATAAAGAATTGCTACAACATTTTGTTTACGTTCATTATAAATAACCTCATATTCATACACTAGTAGCTTGGTGTCCCCCTAATATTATTTTGGTGAAGATAACCTTAATTCAATAACTTCAGAGTATGATAGTTAGTCTTAGTCTGGAAGCATCACCCAATAAGGTATCCATGGCAAGTGTTTACAATTTTCATGATGATAATCATTTATTTTTCATGTGTAAATTTATGCAAATTAGGGTCATGAAATTACTTAAAAGTGAATTCTAAAGGGTTCCATTCTTGTATGAGTACTCCCATATATCCACTACTAGAGGCACCACATTTGAAGAAAAAATTCATAGTAAAATTTGGTACAACTAATATAAGGATTGGTCACATGGTATTTTTTAAAGGTGAGAAGGATATTTTAGCGACCTCATTCCAAATAAAAGTAGTTTTATTGGGTACCGTGGTTAAGGGATAAACAAGCACACCATTATTTTCAAAAACTTCATGTAGTACCCTACCATTCATAAGGATTCATTGAAATTATTAGGGTTTCGGGATGGGGCCAATATTTCATAGCTATGAATTTCTTGGGATTGACTCATGGCCATCATGATTGGGCCTTTTAATTAATTCCAGATAGTATAAGCCCAAGGCCCTGAGGCCTCGAGGGTTTTTAGTCATAGTGCACAGGGAAAACATCATAAAAAGTTAGGCAAAAACTAATTACTGAACCTATATTTGAGACACAAGATTGAAAAATGAATTTCATCGCCAATTGAGTGATATGTATACATTTGCATGCAGACACCAAAAGGGAGCGGGTTAAAAAGGAAAAAAACTCAGTGTAGTTCACAGAGAAAGCAAATGACAAACATTTGGAGAGAGATCAATTATCAATGTTTGGAATGAGAAAGGGTAAATGGATGTGATAGGGAAAGAAAAAGCATATTTGGAAAGAGATCAATTATCAACATAATTACATATTTTTTACTTGATCTTAGATATTCTAGTATTAAATCGATAATGATGTTGACACAAATGTGTATTTTCCCTTTATTTCCTTGGGTATCATTTCTGGCCACAAATCCTAGATGTTAGTTTCCATTCCCTCCCAAAATAGTGAGCATTTATTTCATTCATATGTTTGATCAATTCAAGAATGGCTTCACAACAAATGGATAATTTTTTTCTATAATTCTTTGTTTCAAGGAATAATACTTTACTAGAACAATGTGATTTTCATATTATAATGTATCTAGTTTTAGTGTATATTTGTTAGGAGGGTTGGGATTTTCCTAAAGCTCATGATGAGTTTAATGATAGTGTAATATAATGAACAACAAAATAATCAACCGATTTGGCACATCTAGGTGTTCTAGTTAAAAAAAAATGTAATCAAAACCTCCAATGGCATGCACTACTCCTTATCAAAAGAGAAGAAAAATGCACTGAAGTACAATCGTGGACCCTGGATGGATCTACCAGAAAAAATAACACCCACTGGTTTTTGTCTGCGGGATCAAACTAGAAGTATTCATCCCAATTTCGAAAGAAAAACACAACAAGATAGATAAATTGAATCATATAAATGCTCAGCTTTTGTCCTCTATTATAGGCTTGATGGAATACTTAAAGACCCTATTTTATTATTTTCCCACGAAAACTTAAGTTAAATACCATGGGATGGTACCATGGGAAAATACCATGGTAAATATAACACCCACGGGTTTTCGTCCCTGAGATCAAACTAGAACTCGTCATCCCAAGTTCTCAAGGAAAACACAACAAGATAGATAAACCCGAACCATCTAAATGCTTAGCTTTTATCCCCTATTATAGTTGATCGACTCTCTAAAGATCCTATTCTATTATTTTCCCTAGAATCTCTAAACACCATAGACAGATTCCGTCCATTTTGATAGATCAAAAAAGGGAATATTACAGATAGTGACATTTTCCAAACATTCTTGATCAACATTCTTGCCATTTGATTCTAATACGGCAAAGCCCAACATTCCTTAACTCTCTTATTTAAATTCGTTTTTATCACAAGTAATTTTGTTATTTTTCCATTTATTTTTATGCACTTATGTAATTAACTGAAATTGAAATAGGAAAAGTTTAAAAAATAATTTAATTTTGTAATAAATTTCTAATGAAATATGAGTATTATTATTTAAAAGGTTATTTTAAAAATCAATTTAAAATTGAATTTGGATAAAAAAATTTAAACACATTTTCACACCATTTTAAGAGGCCAAGTCATCATATCCATTACTGTGTTTTTTAAAGGCAAAACATCTTAGATGGTTTTTTAGGAGCTTGTTGAACACTTCAGTTTCACCATATGTTTATTGGTGGTATATAGTGTTCATTTGTAGTTGTTACCCTCTAGTTTATAGTTTAAACACTCTTTAGAATAATTTATTAGTGAAAATTTATTGTAACTTAATTTTAATCAAGAAAGACTTGGGAAACTAGGAAGAGTGAATGGATATGGTAAAGAAAGAACATATTTAGAGAGAGATTAACTATCACCATGACTACATATATATATTTTTTTCTTTAGATATTCCATTATTAAATCCATAATAATGTTAACCCACATGTCTATCTTCCATTTATTTCTTTAACAAGTGTCACATTTGGCCACAAAATCCTAGATGCCAGTTTCCATTGCCTCCCAAAAGAGTGAGTATTTAGTTCATTCATATGTTTTATGAAATCAAGAGTGGCTTGATGTAGCAGATCAATAAAATTCTTCTATGATTCTTTGTTCTAAGGAAGAATACTTTACTAGAACAATGTTTCTTCCAATGTTTCTTTTCATATTGTAATGTATCTAGTTTCAACCTATACTCCTTAGGAGGGTTGGGATCTTCCTAAAGCCCGTGGAAGAGTTTAATGATATTGTAATTTTCCAAGAATTCTTGAACGACTTCCTCAAACCAACTTTGAAAGGATAAATATAAGGAATTGCTACAACATTTTGTTTATCTTTATTATAAATAACCTAATTTTCATACACTAGTAGCTTGGTTGCCCCCTAATATTATTTTGGTGAAGATAACCTTAATTCGAGAACTTCAGACTATGATAGTTAGTCTTAATCTGGAAGCAACACCAATAAGGTATCCATGCCAAGTGTTTACAACTTTCATGATGATAGTCATTTATTTTTCATGTGTGAAATTACACAAATTGGGGTCATGAAATTAATTAAAAGTGAATTCTAAAGGGTTCCATTCTTGTATTAGTACTACCCTATATCCATTAAGAGAGGCATGACATTTGAAGAAGAAAATTCATTGTAAAATTTGGTAGAACTAATATTGGGATTGGTCACATGGTATATTTTAAAGGTGAGAAGGATATTTTAGCGACCTCATTCCAAACAAAAGCAGTTTTATTGGTACCATGGTTAAGGGATAAACAAGTGTTCCATTATTTTCAGACACTTCATGTAGTACCCTATCATTCATAAGGATTCATGGAACTTATTAGGGTTTTGGGATGGGGCCAATATTTCATAGCTATGAGTTTATTGGGATCGACTCATGGCCATCATCATTGGGCCTTTTAATTAATGCCAGATAGTATAAGCCTAAGGCCCTGAGGCCTCGAGGGTTTCTAGTCATAATGCATAGGGAAACCATCATAAAAGGTTAGGCAAAAACTCATGACCGAACCTATATTTGACACACAAGATTGAAAAATGAATTTCATCGCCAAATGAGGGATACATATACATTTGCATGCAGACACCAAAATGGAGCAAGTTAGAAAGGGGAAAAACTTAGTGTAGTTCACAGAGAAAGCAAATGACAACCATTTGGAAAGAGATCAATTATCAACATTTGGAATGAGAAACGGTAAATGGATGTGATAGGGAAATAAAAATCATATTTGGAAAGAGATCAATTATCAGCATAATTACATATTTGTTACTTGATCTTAGATATTCTAGTATTAAATCGATAATGATGTTGACACACATGTGTATTTTTCCCTTATTTTCTTGGGTTTCATTTCTGGCCACAAATGCTAGATGTTAGTTTCCATTCCCTCCCAAAAGAGTGAGAATTTATTTCATTCATATGTTTGATGAATTCAAGAATGGCTTCACAGCAGATGAATAAAATTCTTCTATAATTCTTTGTTTCAAGGAATAATACTTTACTAAAACAATGTGTTTTTCATATTATAATGTATCAAGTTTTAGTGTATATTTTTTAGGAGGGTTTGGATTTTCCTAAAGCTAATGATGAGTTTAATGATAGTGTAATATCCTGAACAATGAAGTAATCAACCGATTTGGTACATCTAGGTGTTCTAGTTAAAAAAATCTGCAATCAAAACCTGCAATGGCATGCACTACGCCTTATGAAAAGAGAATAAAAAGGCACTGAAGTACAACCGTGGACCTTGGATGGATCTACCAGAAAAAATAACACCCACGGGTTTTCATCCGTGGGATCAAACTAGATGTAGTCATCCCAAGTTCTAAAGAAAAACACCACAAGATAGATAAACCAAATCATATAAATGCTAAGCTTCTATCGTCTATTATAGGCTTGATGGAATATTTAAAGACCCTATTTTATTTAAAAGGTTATTTTAAAACTCAATTTAAAATTTAGTTTGGATAAAAAATTTAAACACATTTTCGCACCATTTTAAGAGGCCAAGTCATCATATCCATTACAGTGTTTTTTAAAGGCAAAACATCTTAGATTTTTTTTTAGGAACTTTTTGAACACTTCAATTTCACCATATGTTTATTCGTGGTATATATTGTTCATTTGTAGTTGGTGCCCTCTAGTTTATAGTTTAAACACTTATTAGAATAATTAATAGTGAAAATTTTTTGTAACTTAATTCTAATCAAGAAAGACCTGGGAAACTAGGAAGAGTGAATGGATATGGTAAGGAAGGAACATATTTAGAGAGAGACTAACTATGACCATGACTAAATATATGTTGTTTTTCTTTAGATATTCGATTATTAAATCCATAATAATGTTAACCCACATGTCTATCTTCCCTTTATTTCTTTAACAAGTGTCACTTTTGGCCACAAAATCCTAGATGTCAGTTTCCATTCCCTCGCAAAAGAGTGAGTATTTAGTTCATTCATATGTTTTATGAAATCAAGAGTGGCTTGATGTAGTGGATCAATAAAATTCTTCTATGGTTCTTTGTTCTAAGGAATAATACTTTACTAGAACAATGTTTCTTTCAATGTTTTTTTCATACTGTAATGTATCTAGTTTCAACCTATACTCCTTAGGAGGGTTGGGATCTTCCTAAATCCCATGGAAGAGTTTAATGATAGTGTAATTTTCCAAGAATTTTTGACCAACTTCCTTAAACCAACTTTGAAAGGATAAATATAAGGAATTTCCATAGCATTTTGTTTATCTTTATTATAAATAACCTCATATTCATATACTATTAGCTTGGTGGCCCCCTAATATTATTTTGGTCAAGATAACCTTAATTCAAGAACTTCAGACTATGATAGTTAGTTTTAATTTGGAAGCATCACCTAATAAGGTACCCATGCCAAGTGTTTACAATATTCATGATGATAACGATTTTTTGTTCATGTGTGAATTTACGCAAATTCAGGTCATGAGATTACTTAAAAGTGAATTCTAAAGGGTTCCATTCTTGTATGAGAACTACCCTATATCCACTACCACGGGCACCACATTTGAAGAAAAAATTCATAGTAAAATTTGGTAAAACTAATATTGGGATTGGTCACATGGTATATTTTAAAGGTGAGAAGGATATTTTAGCGACCCCATTCCAAACAAAGCAGTTTTATTGGGTACCGTGGTTAAGGGATAAAAAAGTATTCCATTATTTCCAGAAAGATCTTGTAGTACCCTACCATTCATAAGGATTCATGGAAGTTATTAGGGTTTTGGGATGGGGCCAATATTTCATAGCTATGAGTTTCTTGGGATCGACTCATGGCCATCATCATTGGGCCTTTTAATTAATGCCAGATAGTATAAGCCTAAGGCCCTGAGGCCTCGAGTGTTTCTAGTCATAATGCATAGGGAAACCATCATAAAATGTTAGGCAAAAACTCATGACCGAACCTATATTTGACACACAAGATTGAAAAATGAATTTCAACGCCAAATTAGGGATACCTATACATTTGCATGCAGAGACCAAAAGGGAGCAAGTTAGAAGGGAGAAAAACTTAGCGTAGTTCACAGAGAAAGCAAATGACAACCATTTGGAAAGAGATCAATTATCAACATTTGGAATGAGAAAGGGTAAATGGATGTGATAGGGAAAGAAAATCATATTTGGAAAGAGATCAATTATCAGCATAGTTACATATTTGTTACTTGATCCTAGATATTCTAATATTAAATCGATAATGATGTTGACACACGTGTATTTTCCTTTTATTTCCTTGGGTGTCATTCCTGGCTGCAAATCCTAGATGTTAGTTTCGATTCCCTCCCGAAAGAGTGAGCATTTATTTCATTCATATGTTTGATGAATTCAGGAATGGCTTCACAACAGATGAATACAATTCTTTTCTAATTCTTTGTTTCAAGGAATAATACTTTACTAGAAAAATGTGTTTTTCATATTATAATGTATCTAGTTTTAGTGTATATTTTCTAGGAGGGTTGGGATTTTCCTAAAGCTCATGATGAGTTTAATGATAGTGTAATATTCTGAACAATGAAATAATCAACCGATTTAGTACATGTAGGTGTTCTAGTTTGAAAAATTGCAATCAAAATCTGCAATGGCATGCTCTACTCCTTATCAAAAGACAAGAAAAATGAACTGAAGTACAATCATGGACCCTGGATGGAGCTACTAGAAAAAATAACACCCACGGGTTTTCCTCCGTGGGATCAAACTAGAACTCGCCATCCCATGTTCTAAAGAAAAACACAACAAGATAGATAAACTGAATCATATAAATGCTAGCTTCTATCCTCTATTATAGGCTTGATGGAATATTTAAAGACCTTATTTTATTATTTTCCCTCGAAAACTTAAGTTAAATACCATGGGATGGTACCATGGGAAAATACCACAGTAAATATAACACCCATGGGTTTTCGTCCCTGAGATCAAACTAGAACTTCTCATCCCAAGTTCTCAAGGAAAACACAATAAGATAGATAAACCCAAATCATGTGAATGCTTAGCTTTTATTCCCTATTATAGTTTATGGACTCTCTAAAGACCCTATTTTATTATTTTCCCTGGACTCTCTAAACACCATAGATAGATTTCATCCATTTTGCCAGATCAAAAAAGGGAATATTACAGATAGTGACATTTTCCAAACATTCTTGATCAACATTCTTGATAGTGCCATTCGTTTCTAATACGGGAAAGCCCAACATTCCTCTATTATCTTATTTAAATTCATTTTTATCACAAGTAATTTTGTTATTTTTCCATTTATTTTTATGCACTTATTTAATTAACTGAAATTGAAATAGGAAAAGTGTAAAAAACAATTTAATTTTGTAATAAATTTCTAATGAAATCTGAGTTTTAAAAAATCAATTTAAAATTTAATTTGGATAAAAAATTTAAACACATTTTCACACCATTTTAAGAGGCCAAGTCATCATATCCATTACTGTGTTTTTTAAAGGCAAAACATCTTAGATGTTCTTTTAGGAACTTGTTGAACACTTTAGTTTCACCATATGTTTATTGGTGGTATATAGTGTTCATTTGTAGTTGGTACCCTCTAGTTTATAGTTTAAACACTTTTTAGAATAATTTATTAGTGAAAATTTCTTGTAACTTAATTCTAATCAAGAAAGACTTGGAAACTAGGAAGAGTGAATGGATATGGTAAACAAAGAACATGTATAGAGAGAGACTAACTACCACCATGACTACCTATATATTGTTTTACTTTAGATATTCCATTATTAAATCCATAATAGTGTTAACCGACATGTCTATCTTCCCTTTATTTCTCTAACAAGTGTCACATTTGGCCACAAAATCCTAGATGTCAGTTTCCATTCCCTCCCAAAAGAGTGAGTATTTAGTTCATTCATATGTTTTATGAAATCAAGAGTGGCCTGATGTTGTGGATCAATAAAATTCTTCTATGATTCTTTGTTCTAAGGAATAATACTTTACTAGAACAATGTTTCTTTCAATTGTTTTTCATATTGTGATGTATCTAGTTTCAACCTATACTCCTTAGGAGGGTTGGGATCTTCCTAAAGCCCATGGATGAATTTAATGATAGTGTAATTTTCCAAGAATTCTTGACCAACTTCCTTAAACCAACTTTGAAAGGATAAATATAAGGAATTGCTACAACATTTTGTTTATCTTTGTTATAAATAACCTCATATTCATACACTAGTAGCTTGGTGGCCCCCTCATATTATTTTGGTGAAGATAAACTTAATTCAAGAACTTCGGACTATGATAGTTAGTCTTAATCTGGAAGCATCACCCAATAAGGTATCCATGCTAAGTGTTTACAATTTTCATGATGATAATCATTTATTTTTCATGTGTGAATTTACGCAAATTGGGGTCATGAAATTACTTAAAAGTGAATTCTAAGGGGTTCCATTCTTGTATGAGTATTACCCTATATCCACTACCAGAGGCACCACATTTGAGGAAAAAAATCATAGTAAAATTTGGTACAACTAATAGTGGGATTGGTCACATCGTATATTTTAAAGGTGAGAAGGATATCTTAGCGACCTTATTCCGAACAAAAGCAATTTTATTGGGTACCGTGGTTAAGGGATAAACAAGTATTCCATTATTTTCAAAAACTTGATGTAGTACCCTACCATTCATAAGAATTCATGGAACTTATTAGGGTTTTGGGATGGGGCCAATATTTCATAGCTATGAGTTTTTTGGGATCTACTCATCTCCATCATGATTGGGCCTTTTAATTAATGCCAGATAGTATAAGCCCAAGGCCCTGAGGGCTTGAGGGTTTTTAGTCATAATGCACAGGTAAAACATCATAAAAAGTTAGGCAAAAACTCATGACTGAACCTATATTTGACACACAAGAGTGAAAAATTAATTTCATCGCCAACTGAGGGATATGTATATATTCTCATGCAGACACCAAAAGGGAGCAGGTTAAAAAGGAGAAAAACTCAGTGTAGTTCACAAAGAAAGAAAATGATAAGCATTTGGAAAGAGATCAATTATCAACATTTGGAATGATAAAGGGTAAATGGATGTGATAGGGATAGAAAATGATATTTAGAAAGAGATAAATTATCAGCATAATTACATATTTGTTACTTGATCTAAGATATTCTAGTATTAAATTAATAATGATGTTGACACACGTGTATTTTCCCTTTATTTCGTTAGATGTCATGTCTGGCCACAAATCCTAGATGTTAGTTTCCATTCCCTCCCAAAAGACTGAGCATTTATTTCATTCATATGTTTGATGAATTCAATAATGGCTTCGCAGTAGTTGAATAAAATTCTTCTATAATTCTTCGTTTCAAGGAATAATACTTTACTAGAAAAATGTGGTTTTCATATTATAATGTATCGATTTTTAGTGTATATTTTTTAAAAGGGTTGGGATTTTCCTAAAGATGATGATGAGTTCAATGATAGTGTAATATACTGAACAACGAAATAATCAACCGATTTGGTATATTTAGGTGTTCTAGTTAAAAAAATGCAATCAAAACTTGCAATGGCATGCACTACTCCTTATCAAAAGAGAAGAAAAATGCACTGAAGTACAATCGTGGACCCTGGATGGATCTGCCAGAAAAAATAACACCCATAGGTTTTCATCCATGGGATCAAACTAGAAGTAGTCATCCCAAGTTCTAAAGAAAAACACAACAAGAAAGATAAATTGAATCATATAAATGCTTAGCTTATATCCTCTATTATAGGCTTGATGGAATATTTAAAGACCCTATTTTATTATTTTCCCTCGAAAACTTAAGTTAAATACCATGGGCTGGTACCATGGGAAAATACCATGGTAAATATAACACCCACGGGTTTTCGTCCCTGAGATCAAACTAGAACTCGTCATCCCAAGTTCTCAAGAAAAACACAACAAGATAGATAAACCTGAATCATCTAATTGCTTAGCTTTTATCCCCTATTATAGTTGATGGACTCCCTACAGACCCTATTTTATTATTTTCCCTAGACTCTCTAAACACCATAGACAGATTCCGTCCATTTTGACAGATCAAAAAAGGGAATATTACAGATAGTGACATTTTCCAAACATTCTTGATCAACATTATTGATAGTGCCATTCGTTTCTAATATAGGAAAGCCCAACATTCCTCTAGCTCTTATTTAAAATGGTTTTTATCACAAGTAATTTTGTTACTTTTCCATTTATTTTTATGCACTTATGTAATTAACTAAAATTGAAATAGGAAATGTGTAAAAGATAATTTAATTTTGTAACAAATTTCTAATGAAATATGAGTATTATATTATTTAAAAGGTTATGTTTAAAATCAATTTAAAATTTAATTTGGATAAAAAAATTAAACACATTTTGACACCATTTTAAGAGGCCAAGTCATCATATCCATTTGTTAGGCCCCTATACTACTAGTGTAACCCCTTATTATTATTAGTACAACCCCCTTATTATATTGATGTACCCATGTAGTGCCCATATTGTTACTATTGGGCCCCATAGAAGCCCACTATTGTTATTATTGTGCCCTTACATTATTATTGTTATGTAGGCTCTGATTATGTTATGACCCCTTAGACTCCTATATATAGAAAGGAGGTTTTTTCATTTGTATAATCCAAGAATTGTTCATTTATGTAATGTAAAGGAGGTTGCCCCCTCGAAGAAGCTAAATTCTAAGGCATTGATCTATCTTTTCTATCTTTTCTTGAGCTAGTTTCATAACATTTGGTATCAGAGCTTTGGATTCTAGGGTTTCGTTGCTCCAAATAGGTCATCATGGCATTTTTGCTATAAATTTTTTGGTGCGATTTTTCAGAAGTTGAAAAGAAAACCCATTTTAGAAGACATCGCGCTAAATCTCGGGTCTGAATTTCAGAGCTTTTTTCACTCTATTTCTGGAGATATGATCTGAGGAAGTTTGTCTTTTTGCAGACTCCTGGATTACATTTCAAACAGGTGACCTGGGAAAAATCGTCATAACTTTTTCTCTGAGAATTGGATTGAAATTTCATTAGAAGGTACAGAAATAGGATGGACTGTAGTTTCTTCTATATATTTTTCAGAGCTAAAGGTCAAAACAGTGACTCGTGGCACGTCGTACAAGTTCGCTCTACTGAACTAGTCTATAATCAAGTCATTGTGGGAGATTTCGCATAACTCTTCCTTGGAGAATCCATTATGGATGAGACTAGTGGCATTTGAAAGAGGACACGAAGGGCTACCACAAGTCGCAATATCAGAACTGGATGTTCTGAAAGTACATAGTTACAGTTGTTTCAATATCGAGCTCCTAAATTCAAGAAAAAACAAGATGAGGAAGTTTGATGGGAACGATCCAGTAAATTGGATACTTCAGATGGAGCAATATTTTGATCTACATGGTGTACCAGTGTTACAAAAGGTATGTATTGCATCTTCATATTTAGAACCGAATCAATTTTTATGGTATAAAGGGATTTGTTCTCGTAAATGATTTGTTACGTGGTCAATTCTCACAGAGGAAATGATAGCACATTATGAGGATACAAAGAGCA
>APFE030393004.1:67515-137911 GCA_000404065.3 Pinus taeda | reverse complement strand
ATCACTTGTACTCCACCTATTTCCATCTTATGTGATAATACAAGTGCAATCAGCATTTCAAAGAATCCAGTCATGCATTCAAAGACCAAGCACATACCAATCAAGTATCATTTTCTCCGAGAACAAGTGATGCAACAAAAGGTCAAATTGGAGTATGTTCCCTCCAAGGAACAAGTTGCTGATATACTCACCAAACCATTGCCCAGGGAGACATTTGAATACCTCATACAGAAGCTGGGGGTTGTTGATGCATCATCCTGCTGTTGAATCTTGTCTGTTATATGCAGGTGGATACACGTACCTTTGCCGGTCTATGTGGGTCGAATGGGTCTATCAGAGATCTTCTGGCATAGGTTTAGGGGGAGCATATATTCTTCTAATGATGCATTGTTGCCATTATCTTAGAATTCCTTGGTTTGATTTCTCAAGAGTTTTCTGGTGGAGTAGATTAATGTGTGTTGGTCTGAAGGTTGATTCTGCTGATAGTTGTTCTTGTCTCTATGTCATGTACTTCTTTTGATATCAAGGTCATGTAACAACCTATTTTGGTTTCCCCACTATGCCTGGGATGAATGAGTTTTGTCTATCTTGTGTATTCCCACTTAGATGGGAGATGGATGTATGTATGAGTCTTGATGATAGGAAGGTTACTTATAATGTATGGAGTCATGTTCTTTTTTGTAGAACATATTTTTGCAGACAACATTTCAACAAAGAGCATATACAAAGGGGGAGCTCATTCAGAGTTTTCAGCAGGTACTCAGGGGGAGTATGGTAGTCCGCCCGTTTGCCCTTAATGTCAAAGGGGGAGAGTGATTGGTTGTTGTTGCCATCAAGTCCAAAGGGGGAGATTGTTGGCATTATGATACATATGTTGAACTTGATGGCAACCCACTCATCTCAGATGATAAATTATAGTGCAGAGAAAAGTTCACACTTTCATGAAGAGAAAAGTTCCTTTCATGCATAGAAAAGTTCACGCACTTTCATGCAAAGAAAATTTCCTTTCATACAGAGAAAAGTTCACGCACTTTCATGCAGAGAAAAGTTCCTTTCACATAGAAAATTTCACGCACTTTCATGAAGAGAAAATTTCCTTTCATGCAGAGAAAAGTTCACGCACTTTCATGCAGAGAAAAGTTCACGCACTTTCATGTAGATAAAAGCACTCGCACATGGGAAATCTTATGGTTAGTTCATGGTATTTAGTCCTTGGTATTTGAACCTATGGTTTTGGGCCATGGTATCTCGTCATAAGTGTTGATCCCAAGTATTGGGTCCATGGTATTGAATTGTTATGGTTTTTGGTCTATGGTATTGTGAAAGGCCTAAGGCTATAAAAGAGGAAGGGGATCATTTGGCAAGGCATCTTCTGAATTATTGAATATCTGATAAAGTGCTAGATCTGGAATACTGTGATTGGGTTATGGTGCAGATCTGGATCTGAATGAAGAAGGAACCTGAGCGCAAGGAGAAGGATAAGTTCTATTGATAGGTCAAAATCTTAAGGCTGGAATAGTGGTATCTCTATATGATTTCAATCTATGATATGTGGCACACGCTTGATCTATAAATCTGATAATCTGGGTTAACTAATATCTGAATGTTTGAAAGAATGAATTTATAGATCTGTACGCAGGTTTCTGAATAGTGAAGTTTCTGAATAGAGGGTTGTAGCTTTCTGCAGGTAGTAGCCTGCGTACTGGTAAAGGACTGCACCAGTACAAAATCATTGTAAAAAGAAGTTTCTAATTGAAAATATAGAGACACATTGCAGCAGATGGTTTTCACCCACATTAGGTTTCCACCTTATATCTTGTGTTCTTGTGTGTGATTGTCTTCTGCTCTATTTTTCTGTTCCTGGTTACTGTTTATATGATCTTGATCGACAGATTAATGTTCAACATCTGTAGAATATTTTAAATTATAAGTCTATATGGTATATGCGGGTTTCCTTATCTGTAGTTGCATATATACGCAATTTTCTCTAACTGAAGTAGCGTATATGTTCTGGGTTTGAAAAAGAAAATAATTGACCAGATAATACCGATTCACCCCCCCTCTCAGTATTATTTTCAACAATTGGTATCAGAGTAGGTCCTTCAAAAGAAGCTTGGTCGCTTGAACGAAGATCTATCATCATGAGCAACTACGAGAGAGAAGCATCAATCAGGTCACCAATTTTTGATGGGACCAACTTCGTCTATTGGAAAGTAAGAGTTACAGCCTATCTTCAATATCTTGGTACAGAAGTCTGGGATACCATAGATACAGGGTACACTTTTCCATCAACAACTTCTACAGATCCGACTGAGAAGAAGCAGTTTGAAACTAATGCAAAGGCTGTCAATACTCTATTAGGATGTCTATCTCAATTATAATTCATCAAGGTTATGCAGTATAAAACTGCAAAAGAAATATGGGACAAGATTGTTCTGAGCTATGAAGGAGATGAACAGGTAAAAAGAGCAAAACTTCAAACTCTTAGAATTCAATATGAAAATATCAGAATGTACAATGATGAAAGTGTGGCTAACTATTTCCTACGCATAGATGAGATTGTTAATTGTATGAAAAATTTGGGTGAAGAAATAAAAGAGGCTGTTGTGGTTGAAAAGGTTATGAGATCTTTGTCTTCTAAGTTTGAATCAAAATTTTCTGCAATAGAAGAAAAGGAGAATCTACAGAAAATTACCATGTCGCAACTACAGGGAATTCTAACCGCTTATGAAATGAGGAAAGGGGGACCATCAGACATAAGAGAAGCCGCATTCAAGGCCTCAGGAAAAGGAGATTATTATGATTCAGGACATATGTCAGAAGAAGAGGAAGAATCAAATTTTGTCAAGAACCTTTAACGGGGTGCTAGAAGATTCAGAGGTAAGTTACCTTTCAAATGTTTTTCTTGTGGAAGATTCGGTCACTATGCTGCCAACTGTCCTCATATAGGTAAGGAACTTGTTAGATGGAACAAGAAACATAATGTAAATAAGAAAAGCTATTACACTCAGGAAGACAGTGATGGATTTTCAAATAGTGACGAAGATGAACAAGGTAATAATTATAGACTTTTAATGGCTTTTGAAGATGATTATTTCATGGATGCTATAGATGAAAAAGGTCTTTATGAAGAGATTTCTAAACTCAAAATTTGTTTAGAAGAGAAAAATATGATTATTGATACTCTACAATTCCAATTGGCTGAAAGTGAAAAACATCATGAAAAGTTAGAATGTGAAATAGTGGGACTTAGAAAAGAGATTGAGAAAACTAAAGCTCTTAATCTTAGATTTGTCAAAGGATCTGAAATGTTAGATGAGATTATCAAAGTACAACATTCTCCACTAATCAAGACAGGTCTGGGATATAATGAAGAAGCTTGTCAAGCACAGAAGCCATCCACCTCCAAAAGTTATATTGATGCAGCAAGGAGAAGTGAACAAATTGACAATCAACAGCAAAGGCACAATGCTGCTCACCAGGTAAATCAGGGACATTTTTCTTCAAGAATGAATAGAGATCACCAAGTAAATTAGGGGCAATTTGCTTCAAGGATAAACAAAGGCTACAACAGACCACAGGTAAATGATTCTCGATTTTCCTCAAGAATGGATGTCAATGAAAACTACAATCATTCGGTCCGCAGGGTTGATAATCGCAGGAATTTCTTCAATGGCCAATGTTTCTCTTGTCACAATTTTGGACGCAAAGTAGCTTAGTGTGTTGCCTACAAAACTATCATGACTAGAGAAACTAAAAAACAGAGGAGTATGACTGGGATCATGAAAAGGACCTACAATAACTTTTCTTCTCTTGAAAATGAAATAGAATGTTCTATTTGCAATAATTTTGGTCATGAAGATTCTGAATGCAGGAGCATGTTTCGACAGACAACTCAGAAGGAGCAAGCCTCAAATATCAAAACATGGAGAATGAAAGAACCACAACCAGAAAGATGTGGTATAGTCTTTTATGCGGAAGGGCAGGAAAATCAATGGTACATCGACAGTGGATGTTCGAAACATATGACAGGTGATAAAGAGAAACTTCAGTCATATAGTGCCTTGGAGAAGGAGAAGGTCTCATTTGGAAATGACACCCCTGCACTCATAAAAGGTAAAGGTTTTGTTCTTTTAAAAGAAAAGGTCAAAGCATGAAATGTTATGTATGTTGATGGCTTAAAGCATAATCTATTGAGTGTCAGCCAGATGTGTGATCAAGGAACAGAGGTAATATTTCGATCAAATGGATGTAGTGTTCGTGATCTTGATACAGGAAAAACAGTGATCAAAGGCATAAGAACTCCAAATAATTTGTACACATTCAAATAAGGACAACATCAATGCTATCTAAACAAGAATGATGAACACTAGTTATGGCACCAGAGATTGGGGCATCTAAGATTCTCGCAAATAAGGAAAGCATGCAAATACTAGGCAGTTCGTGGTCTTCCAGACATCAGAATTCCATATAATACAATATGCAAATCATGTCAGTTTGGTAAGCAAACCAGAACTAACTACCCTGAGAAGGAAGGATCAGCTAGCAGACCACTTGAACTTGTCCATACTGATGTATGTGGTCCATTTAGGAAAAGGTCACCTCGGGGAGAAGAATACATTATATTATTCATTGAGGATTTTTCTAGGATGTGTTGGATAGGACTTATGAAGCATAAAGATGAAGCCTTTGAAAAATTCAAATCTTTCAAAGCCTTGGTTGAAAACGAATTAGATCACAAAATTAAATGCCTCAGGTCTGACAGAGGTGGGGAGTTTACCTCAAATGAATTTTTCGATTTTTGTGAAGAACATGGAATAAGAAGGGAATTCTCTACAGCTAGGACTCCTCAGCAAAATGGAGTAGTGGAAAGGATGAAAAGAACGGTTCAACAAATGGCTCATGCTATGCTTGATAAGTTTGGAACTCTCGCAACCTTCTGGGGTGAAGCCGCATTTGTTGCAGTTGTTATTCTCAACAAGACAAATGTCCGGGTAAATAGTACTCAAACTCCTCATGAGCTCTGGTATGGTGAGACTCCTATGGTAAAAAAATTCAAAATTTTTTGAAGCGAATGCTATATTAAAAATAATGATGAAAAGCTTGGCAAGTTTGAACCTAGAGCAGATGAAGGCATTCTCCTTGGTTATTCTCCCCACAGCAAAGCATATAAGTGTTACACTAAAAGACTTGGAAGAATTGTTGACAACATTGATGTAGTGGTTGATGAAAAAGGATACATCCCTAGGCAAGTATCTTTTTATCTCAAACCAAGTACCTCAAGCAGATCTTGAAGAAGTATGGCATGGAAGATACGACACCAGTATGTACTCCTATGGTCACAGGATGCAGCCTCAGTGCAAATGATGAATTAGCAACAGTGCATCAACCAACCTATAGATCCATGATTGGAAGTCTGCTCTATTTAACAAGTACTTGACCAGACATCATGCATGCAGTAGGATTGGTTGGAAAATTTTAGGTAAATCCTAAGGAAACTCATCTTCAAGCAGTAAAGAGAATTTTCAAGTATCTTCAAGGAACTAAAATATGGCCTGTGGTATCCTAGAGATGCGGATCTCACTTTTCATGCTTATACAGATGCAGATTGGGCTGGAAGCATGGATGATAGAAAAAGCACTAATGGTGTTGCATTCTTTATGGGTTCCAGATTAGTATCTTGGTTCAGCAAGAAACAGAGTTCTATTGCATTATCTACAGCTGAAGCAGAATATGTGGCTGCTGCATCTTATTGCACCCAACTCCTTTGGATGATACAAACCTTGCAGGATTATCAAATCACTTGTGCTCCACCTATCTCCATCTTATGTGATAATACAAGTGCAATCAGCATTTCAAAGAATCCAGTCATGCATTCAAAGACCAAGCACATACCTATCAAATATCATTTCCTTCGGGAACAAGTGCTAGAACAAAAAGTCAAGTTGGAGTATGTTCCCTATAAGGAACAAGTTGTTGATATACTCACCAAACCACTGCCCAGGGAAACATTTGAATACCTCAGACAAAAGCTGGGAGTAGTTGATGCTTCATCCTACTGTTGAAACTTGTCTGCTTCAGAGAAAAGTTGTTGTACGCGAGTTGGATGAGGAGGATCCGCGTACATACCCAGTTTATGCAGATACAGTCGCACATATGGAGGTTTGAAGGATATCAGTAGGGACAGACTCTGGTAGAAGATAGTCTGATATGGATCTGACAGAGACCATTTGGCACAGGTTCAGGGGGAGTAGATAATCTTCTAATGATGCATTGTTGGCATTACCTTAGAAGCTTTTGGTTCAAATTCACAATTGTTGTTGGTTTCAGGTGGAACACATGCAGAGGAAGAACAAAAAGAGAACATGGTTGCTGATATGAATAATGATTGATAGATGCTGCTAATAGTAGTTATTGATGACTTTCATAGTCTTGTTCTAGATATTTCGTCTCTATGTCACGTATATCTTCTTTTTATCAAGGTCATGTAATGGTCTATTTTACTTTCCCCACTATGCCTAGGATGAATGATGTCATGTAATTGGTTGTCATATGTAAATTTATGATGTATCCCCACTTGGTTGGATGGATGATCCCCACTTGGTTGGGTGATGGATGTATGTATAGAGTCTTTTGGTGATAGGAAGGTCATTTATGATGTGTAAGTCATGGTTCTTTTTAAAAAACATATTTTTGTAGATCTTGCCTACAGTCAGGGGGAGCATGTTCAGCACAACATATTAGAGATTTCAACATGTACTAAGGGGGAGCACAACCCTTTGCCCTTGATGACAAAGGGGGAGAATGACTTTGAGGATCTTGGGGTTGCCATCAAGTCCAAAGGGGGAGATTGTTGGCATTATTGCACAGGTTTGGCGCCATGGTACAGGTGTTGTCCTTGATGGCAACTCACTCTGATGACAGATCAGATTTTAGGCTCTCAGAATGAAGGAAATCATATATACACAGGTTCACCTTAACGAAGCCGTGTATACACATGGGTTATACGTTCCAAAGTCGCATATGCGTATACACGCACTTTCATGCAAGGGAAAGCGCGTACATGTGGGAGAACTTATTTTTGGTCCATGGTATTTTCTCCTTGGTATTTGAACCTATGGTTTTGGACCTTGGTATCTCTTCTAATGTGTTGATCCCAAGTATTGGGTCCTTGGTATTGATTTGTTATGGTTTTGGGCCGTGGTATTATGAAAAGGAGGACTATAAAAGGGGAAGAAGATCATTGGGCAAAGATCATCTGAATTATTGAATATTTGAGATCATGCTAGATTTGAAATACTGGTGATTGAGTTATGGTGCAGATCTGGATCTGAATGAAGGAGGAACCTAAGCACAAGAAAAAAGGATAAGTTCTCTTGACGGGTCAAAATATTAAGGCTTCAATAGTGGTATCTATGATATGGGGTGCACATTTGATCAATAAATCTAATAATCTTGGTTAACTAATGTCTGAATGATTGAAAGAGTGAATTATCCTTTATAGATTTGTACGCAGGTTCAATGAAGCTAAGGCGCGTGTACGCGCAGTTTCTGTAAGTGAAAGAAGCGTATACGCTGGTTGGTCTCGACGCAGAAGCGTATACACATAGTTTCTGCAAGTGAAAGAAGCGTATACGTAGGTTGGTCTCAACGAAGAAGCATATACACGCAGTTTCTGCAAGTGAAAGAAGCGTATACATAGGTTGGTCTCGACGGAGAAGCGTAAGAACGTAGGTTTCTGAATAGTGAAGTAGCATACATCTCTTGAATTTTTTTTTAGCTACTTCTGCTGTTTAGCTACAGTGTTCTGGGTTCATAATTGATGTGTGATTACTGTTACTGTGTTCTGGGTACAACAGTCAGAGAAGTGTTTATTTGATTCAGTACTAATTGGTGAAAAGGAGATTGTTTGATGATTGGATCCAGTATGAAAATTTATGAAACGTGGTCCCTAGAAGAAAAGAGAGGGTTGTAGCTCTCTGAAGGTTGCAACCTACGTACTGGTAAAGGACTACACCAGTACAAAATCATTGTAAAAAGAAGTTTCCAGTAGAAAATATAAAGACATACTACAACAGGTGGTTTTCACCCACATTGGGTTTCCACCTTATATCTTGTGTTCTTGTGTGTGATTGTCTTCTGCTCTATTTTACTGTTCCTGGTTACTGTTTATATGATTCTGATGTACAGATTAATGTTGAACATCTGTAGAATATATTAAATTATAAGTCTGCATGGTATACGCTGGTTTCATTATCTGTAGTTGTGTATATACGCGGTATTTTCTAACTGAAGTAGCGTATATGTTCTGGGTTTGAAAAGAAAATGATTTCCCAGATAATACTGATCCCCCCCCCCTCAGTATTATTTCCAACAGGTGAATGTCCTTGGCCATGACCTCAAAATCAATTTTGAGGTAGTCTGCAATTGATTGAGGTTGTTGTACTTTGGGCTTGAAAAATATCATCTGCATCTTGCCTTCCCTGATGTCATAGGCTGATATTAACCTATTCTGATTGGTGGGAGCCATCTTTAAATACCGATTGTAGACCTGGACTCATAGTGGTTCATTTCTAGCCTTTATTTCCTTGAATTTCTCTTTAATGTCTAGGTTCTTATTAGTGGAAGGCCTGAAGGAGATACTTCAGCACTTTGTTGTCTTTCCAGCTCCTATCTTTGTGAGCTAGAAGGTGTCCCACATGCTGGGAAAGTATGCTGACTGTCTGCACCTTCTTTCCTCTGACTCTCTGTAGTTCCTTCAGAAAATTCTTCCTATGAATGAGGATTTAGCTTATGCCTCTTAGCACTAGGTTGATCTAAAGGACCATTGGCAGGGGTAGCTACTTCCCTATCTCTCTTTAAGCATTTTTCCTCATTCAGATGAGTCTGCAAAATTGGGGGGACTCCCATGTTAACTTGAGTTGGGTGAGTCTGTGGGTGAGCCTGTTCTTGAGAGGTATCAGGCTGCTTTGATATGCTTGATTGCCCTGTTGCTAGAGTGCTAGTCTCTTGTTATCATCCCTATGATGTCTCTACAAGTGGTGCACTAATCTCCTGTGAGTGCCTTTGTGAGGTATCAGATGGTGAGGCACTAGTCCCTGATGTTGTCTTCTGAGAAGTCTCAAATTACACCTGTCCAAAAGAATCCAGGTCAAGTGTCTTTTCTATATCTTTCATTATATTTTCTACATTAACAAGATCACTATCCATTTCTACAAGAGTCCCTTCTCTCCATTCATCCATGTTAGCATATTGCTCAATCTTTGGAATTCTGTGATGAAAATATGGTGATAGTCTATTTTTCATTCTCCTATCATAGACGAAACTATGGTCATATGGAGTCCAACTAAAACTTTTGTTTAATTTCATGTGGTCTTCTAGGATTTGTTCTGCTTCTCTCCATGCTTCCCTATTATTGCAGACAAATGGGCCTAAGTAATCCTTTATCCTCAACTGTGCTTTCTTCTTGGCCTTGGTGAAGTGGATCAAATCTGTGTATATCATTTGTCTATAATATTCCAATGCAAACAACCTTATTAGAACATATTTAGGTAGCTTGGATGGGTAAAGCTCACACCAATATACCCTAATCTCTGTGTGATTCTGGTACAAGTACCATTCACCTACCCTGTACTGTTTTGATAGCTGAAGGATCCTTTTGATTTCATCACTAATCCTGGGAGGAGGATTTCCTATCAGCAAGGTGGTCGTTGGGTGGACAAACTAGTCAATAAACTCATTATATGAATAAGGGCAAGCAAAAGATTCATGGAAGATAGAAGTCCAAAAGATGACAAACTTTTGATTACCCCTTGTATCAAGTTTCTTGATAGAAAATGGGAACTTGTCAGACTGATAGTAGAGGATGAGATGATATATGAGGGTGGAATACTTGAAAACCTTTTCATTCTCTAGTCTCATGAATTGGTCATGAATTTTCTCAGTAATAAATGAAGCATAACTGTACTTGACAGCAAGGGACTGGCCAAGGGTAAAGATAGACATCAACACTAGGATTAATTCATCTACATACTCACTAGTTTTGAATCCCATGACTACAGACATCATATCAACTATGATTTTGCTTGTGTGAAGAAAACTAACATATAGGGAGGGGGGTCTTTAGTTTGATGCTCTTTTAATATGAAAGTTAGGTAGAGGTGACTGAGTTCATATTGGGATAATTTAGTTAATTTCTCAAGCAATTTTCCAAGGAGAATGGGGGTGAGGGCTTGACTAGGTTGAAATTGCGGCATCTCATTAATTGAGTCAATAGTTATTGTAAAGAGGATTGTTTGATTGGAAGACATCACTACCCTGAGGTTGGGGTCATAATTTGCATGGCACTGATGGATTATGTTAGGGAAAACATGCACAGATGGGAGAAAGTACATTGGGAGGTTGGATTCCCATAGTCCTATGGCATCATAGCCATTCAAGTGATTATCTCGGCATTGGAAAAAAACTTTCAGATAGTCTTTATCAGTGATCAGGTCTTTTATTTGAAAATCCTTATATGTCAGGGTCAGATAGTCTAAATGACGATGAGGGGTGGTAATGGGTGCAATATTTAGGGTTACCGGGGTTTCCATTCTAGTTCTTGTGGATTGATAAAGGAAACTAAGGTTTTTTAAGTAAAATTGTTGAAATAGTAGGTCTGTGAACTTGAATTTCAAGTATGGTAACTTAATTATGGTGAACTGGAATTCTTTTCAATTAAATTTGCAATGAAAGCAAGTATTTAGAGGGTTTCTTGACGGGAAATTGGTAAACACCTGCTTTTAGGGATGGGCAACAAAATGCAGGTACAATGGGTATGAATGGAGGACTTTGAGCGACGTCAACTGCAAAGTTTGAAGTTGGTTTGTGGCTGGGAGCACAAGCTAGTTGACCTTGTCGTTAAGTTTGCATGGATGTACAGGTTTGTAGAATAGAACAACGAAATGATTTTTTTTGTTTTTTATACAAAGTTAAAAATTTGGCGGGTTTCGGGATTTGGACAGTTGGTGATAGCGAGAGGATTTGATGTTTTGTCTTTTAATGGGAGATTGTAAGCGGTTTTTATCGCACCGCTTATGGAGGGGCGGTGGTATTTGGGCTCATCCGCGCGGTACCATAAAATGAGCGACACGTGGCAAGGGCATTGTTCACAAAACCACTTTGTGATCGCGTGCTAACATTTAGTCACGGAGGGCTGTTCAATATGCACAACAGCCATTGGATCTGGGAGGCTTGATCGGAAGGCTATCGAAGAGGTGAGGTGATGGGAGTTTAATGAGGGTGGGTATGATGCAATTAAAGATTTTTAATCATATCGAGAGCGACGGGATTGGTCATTTAAGTTATTAATTAACTGTGAGGGTTAATTAATCATTTTATTTAATATGGCGGGGCAGGGTTCTTAATTGCTTACAGATTAACTAATTAATCCCATTTAAAAGTGCACTATGGTTATATTTTAACTTAGGGGCAAGATATATAGGAATTTGGGATTTTACATAGTTAGAATAATGCGGGAGTGGGTAGATTTTTATAGGGTAATTACTTAATATAAATTAATAGTTAATTTGACACAATGAACGGAAAAGCGCTAAGTATAAAACATTTGATTTGTATATTTAAAACTTAGGCTAAGTGAAAAATGAGGGTTTTTATGGAAAATGTAGGGATGTGATGATTGATAATGGGCTTAAGTACTTAGGCATTATAAATTATTGGGTCGAGGGTCCGGTCCCTCCAAAATTCAAAGAAATGCTCTAAGCCCCTCTAATTTGATAGATACCTTGGCACTTAGGGGAAATTAGTGAAAATTTAAGGGAAATGAGTAGGGAAGTTAATTATTTTGACTTTGTTTTGCTTGATGTGCCTTCCATGTGCTATATGCCTTTGCCTAGTGATGAAAGTTAAAATATTTAAGCATTTAAACTTATCATTCACCACATATTATTCTCCAACCATCATCTAGCTACCCTACCTATTTAACCTAGCATTTTTACTTCTTTATTAGGGCACACTTAGATTGAAAAACCTTTATCAAACTTTGTTTTCTTTTAAATGGTAATGCCTATCTAAGTCTACACTTATTACATCCAAGGGCTCAGATTAAACTGTTGAGCTCCTTTTTCACTCTACTTATCTACTTATCTGCCAAGATTAAACTGTTTGGTCAGATCTTTATTCTCTATTTCTACAACATGAAATTGAAATATGAACAAGCCAAGTTTAAACTATTTGACTATTCATGAATAGTGGCATAAGTGACAAGTTGTGCATAATTGTTTATTATATAAAAGTACAAAAGTAGTGGCATTTAGACTTGCACACTTTCCTGGCCTTTCTTTTTGTTGGGGTTCATTTTCTTTCATTTTTTGACCATCTCTTTATTCTTTTTACCCTTTGATTTTTCTTTTAGGGTATACCCTCTTTACATTTTTTAAATTTTTTGATTTTTTTACAAATATGGAAAACCTTTGCAACAAGTAAAGGTATGAAAATATCACATAGCTCATCAATTCAATCATGATATATGACACCTATTGGTATATGAGCATAACAAAACCATCTCCTAAAATCAATAAAATAACATGGAAATGACAATACTAAAGAAATCACTTGTTCAAGACCTTGACTGGACCCCTACTAGATATGACAGGAATTTCATCAAACATATCGCGAATGTGTAATCTATAGGAGTAATTAATAATTCTCAGCATATGGGTCTCATACTTAGATGAGAATCGCTAAGAACCATTGACACCTCAACACATCAACTACCATTCCATCCATTAGGTCATAGATACATTGATCATTCAATTACAAATAAAAACATGATGAAATCCATACAGGGGTTGTTGTCACAAAACACATACATAACTTGCATAATAGCAGTAGAAATACTCATGAAAGTACAACCATATAGACCACATATAATCCATCAAAATGGTTATAGAAATACAAGGATAAATAAAATTTCATTAATGATGAAAAATCCAAACCCGGAATGGGACTTCCATGTTACACCCGACCGTAGAATGGATGAGACAAATCCCTCTTCATCCATTCAGCCCCATGCCATATTCCAAGCATGAATGTGGGATATCATCGAACACATCAATCAAAACTCGTTCAGGGCTTCCAGAGGCCATCCACCTTAAACCATGAAATAATGATTTCACCTCATCATTGAACATCACAAAAACATCATCAGATTGGTCTCCATCCAAGCCTTCCAAAGCTTTTAGAGAATTTGTTCCAACCAAGGATTCCACGACTAATAACTCAACCCATAGCTATTGTCGGGCTTCCTAAGCGTTTATCCAACTAAGGCTTCTAGAAGTGGTAACTCAACCCACCAAGAGCTTGCAGAGTGTTTGTCTGACCAAGGCTTCTAGGACTAGTAGCTCAACCCAAGCTATTACAGGGCTTCCAGAGCATTTTTCCTACCAGGGATTTCAGGAAATAATAATTCAACCCAAGCTAATGAAACATGAAAACCAAAAAAAACAAATAATGAAATTAATCCCACAATCAACATGGCTATCCATGAAATGGCAAGGCTAGGAAATCCGTTGTCAATTTAGGAAATCCTCCATGCCAAATCACAACCAAGAAACCACATGCATGTGTCATGCATGCCAAAATTAGTGAAGGAAACATACATGCAACTAGGTACCTACAAGCAAATCTGATGTAGTTTTTCATCCTGGTGCCTTCTTGTGCTTTCCTGCTCTTCCTTTTCCTTCTTGTTCCAAAAAATCCAAGTATGACACACCCACCAAGAGTTCTCCAAGAAAAAACTAAGTCTTAAAGAGAATGAGAGAGAGAGAATAGGATAAAGCTCCAAGAATTAACTGATAAAAGGTTACCAATTTATCCTCAAAAGCCTTCTTATGAATGAGACCTCTATTTTCCTCATTTTCCATTACTTTCCTTCATTTTCCTGCTCACATGCAACTTGTGACATTTCACCTCCCTTTTCTCCTAATTTCCATTATTTTCATAAATAAATGTGCCAAAAACTCCATTTTGCCTTTCCAAATATTTATCCATTTCCTTTTCCAATTTCCTTAGCCATAAACAATCACAAGTGATCTCCATCACTAGGATTCTTCCCAACATTCAACGTGGAATAAGTGTCCCATAATCCGTGGTTATGATTTTTCCTTTATTTACTTTTATTACAAGGAATTTTTATTAGGGTTGTTACAAAAAAGTCTAAAGATTCATCGATGGAATACCATTATCATTCAAGGATCGGATTGAGTAGAAGGAGCCTCGGTCATTGGAGGAAGTCATCAGGAAATTGAAGCATTGTTATGAGAAGTCTGTTGTAGCATTTTTTGGTTTTAATAAGATAGAATATTTGAAAAAATGTTAAGTTAGGATATGGACATAAAAATAGTGAATAAAATGTTTTTAAAGAAAATATCTTGATGATGATGTCCATATCAAAGAAAATGTTAGGTTAAATGTCCTAAAAAAACAAGACAAAAAGAAAATGTTAGGTTAGAAAGAAAAGAACACAAATAAACTATGAAAGTGAGCAAGTCTAATTGCTACTACTCTGTTTCTGCAAAATAATAGTTGTGTGCATCTTGTGTTAAATGCCACAACCCATGACAATCAAATAGTTTATTCTTGATTGTTTCATGATTTCAATTTGATATTATCGTTAGAGAATAAAGATCTAGCCAAACTATTTAATCTTGGCAAATCAGTAGTTAGGTAGAGAATAATAAGGTTCTCATCAGTTTAATCTAAGCCCTTGGAGGTTATAAGGGTAGATTTAGATAGTTTGTTTTGTAAAATAAAATGAAAGGAAAAGGGTTCTGCTAGCTTAAATGCACCCATTAAGTGAAGAAAAAATGATAGGATAAGCAAAGGGTAAGTAGAGAAAGGTTGCAGAAGTTTGATTATTCATTGGACAAAAGGTACATTATCATGTTTTACCATATGTAATTACACAAATCAAATGAAGGTCTATAACATCAATTAATTAACTTCCCATTCATCCCCATTCATCCCTATATTCACTAATTTCCCCTTCAGACCTTCATACATTCATATTCATTCATTTTACACTAAGAACCCCTTTTCCTAAGGTCAAAACCCTTTTTGCCTAGGAAAAGTGAAAAACCCATGCTAAATCCCCTTTTAACAAAAAAACCCACAAAAGGTGTTTTAGCCTAAGTACTGATATATATATGAAAAGCAAATAAACCATGAAAAAGCATAATACTTAATCGATTTCCCTTTTCCACCTATATTTCTACTTTTCCTCTCATATTTTCATATTAACACTAATTAGCGTATTAAGCCCTTAAAATTCATTTTCCCGTATATATTAACTCCTTTTATTAAAATACCCTAGAAACCTTAGTTCTGTAATAAAACTATGTATTTTCATATCGCATCGTAATATTGGTGGATCACAACCTTTCAACATGCATCCACTTTCCCCGATTGCGATATGAGATCAACAATTGGCCCAGACCGAACCAAATCTATATTATAATCCATATTCGTACTGCATCTACTGCCATTGCAAGTCTCGGCTAATAGCACTACCCTTCGCCGTTGCGATCTCTGATTGCGATGGGAACCTGGACCCGATCACATATTATACATGGTTTATTCCTACGTCACGTCCAACCCCTATCACATTCGTTTGCGATGGGCTTTCCTCCACTAAACTGCGATTGAGATATGCGATTAGCCTAAACCCGATATCATTATCTTCCTTAATTCATAAAATTTCAGGTTCGCCATATGTGTTTTCCAAAGATTTTCTTTGTTAAATCGTTCTTATGATTTTAACGAAGAAATAACTAAAGCTCCATTTTTACTACTAATCTAGGTTTTTAACCAAAATAAAGCCATTTCTGCCAAAATTTATCTTTGGTTCCCTCCATACTCCTTCTTCACTCCACCACCGTCCAATCACATACATTCAAATCCAATGGCCCTTAGCAAATTTTGGGTTGACTTTCTATACGGGCATTACCCACCCAAAAAGTGCTATTCCGCCATCCTCCATTGTTACATGTCAGGCATAAATCATTTCGGGTGACCCCTTGCCAAAACTCCCCACGCATTATAAGTGGTGCAATGAAAACCACTTATTGCATAACGACAAAATAGACATTGTTCATTTTTGTGCCATAACTCAAAAAAGAACTGTTTTTCCGTTTAAACGCTATTTTGCTCTGTTTTTCCTGTTTTACACAACGAAGCCTCCATAAGCCTCTGCAACCCATATAAACCATCATTTTACCTTTCGATACACTCTAGACTCCTTCCAATATCCTTTCAAGCTCAAAAACATCATTCACGACCGTCTCTGTCACCTTGTTTTTCTTAACAGTTTCTGTGTTTTACAGGTAAAGACCCCTGTTCTAGGCTTATAAAGAAAAACCTTGCATATAGTTGAAAGACAAATATGAAGACCATATCAATTTACTTTACCCTGTAACATAAAATCTAAAGTGATTTACTGTTGAAAAACATAGTAAAATCCTGGATTGCACAGTAAAGGTAAAAAGAAACAGTAAAGGTTATTCTACAGGGTTAAAGGATATTTACAGATTTTAAAGAGTATCAGATGAAAGATTCAAATGAAGGAATCAACCAGCGCAAAGGATTCAAAGAATCTAGCAACTTAAAGGGAAAAATATCAAACAACAAATCCAGCACAACCTGAATAAAAGGGACAGCAAGAAGCAGTTCAATAGTTGCCCCTATCCTCTTGCATGAATATCTTTCCTTTCCTAGAATAAATCTCAATCAGTTTTAGGATATTTCCTAGGTTTATTATTGTATAAATAAATCTCTTCTTGAGTTGTTATAGGTTCGGAGTTCAAGATTCATTGTTCATTAGTTAAGTCTTGACTGTTAATTCTACTTTGAACCTGGAAGCCACCTTTAAAAGAAGCTCTTCTAGACACTTGATGTACTCAGTCTTTCTGGAACCTTAATACAAAGTAGAGGATTCTACATCTAGTTTTACATAGTTTGTGTTATCCTATATGTTTTCCCAGCTATCAATCATTAGTTTTTTCTTCATATGCTTATGACTTATAGAGATATCTAGGTAGGAAGAATTGTGTTTAAATTTATTCCTATAAGCTCCTGAAATGATCATCTATTAAGATAATGGATTAATGAACTCTCTATTTATCTAATCCCCTCTAATCAGTAAATCATCAACATATTTTGTAAGCTTAAGTATAATTCCTTGAACCTTTCGAACGTAGTTTAGAAGGTTTTCCAACTGATGATTATTCTGTTTTACAGTATAGAAACTGTGATAATCATATTTTTGTTGTCTTCTTCTCACCACTATTTTTATCTATATCACTATGTAAATTCTTATAGAAGCTCTCTGTTGAGATATTAATATAACCCAAAGGATTAATTACTTCAATTCTACATATGTCTTCATTCATTGGTCTTCCAAAAAATTAAAACCAAAAACCCCAAAACAATTATTTTAGATGCTCTGGCATTGGTAGCTGACCTACTACTATCTCAGAGGTACAACATCAGATTGGCGCCATTGTCAGGGAACCAAATTTCATTTAAGTTTCCCTTGGGACAAAAATATTAATTCATTCTTTTCCTTTAAAGGTGTTTAAAGGTTTAGAAAGGTTAAAATCATTCACCTAGGTGACTCCACACTCCCATGTTAGCACCTTTTAAACATACCAGATCTCGTTCGGAAGCTGACATAGTTAGTCCTCTGTCAAATCCTGAAAGGCTTCCAAGAAAAGCCAGTTATAAAAGGGGACACCAACCATCTTCTTCTTCCTCTTTAGTCCTACAGTCTGAAGAATTAGAATCATTTGACCCCTATGGTAATATATTATCTAATCCTAATTACTCCCATTTATCACCTAGGGTTGCTGAACCTCTAAATAGAGGAGCTGATTTTAAGTCATCTTACCTTATTCATTCATTAGAATCTCATCCAATACGCACATTACCACTAGGATCACCTAAAACTGAATCTGAGTTGGGTGTTAATCAACCAGAATATAAACCTATAGATTTCATATCCCCTACCACCTATCCATTTCCTTCCTTTTTTGACTAACCTGAAGCTTCTTCTTCTAAACAATCTAAGGAAAATTTCTCTATATATACCAATCCTCTCTTTGAAACAAAAGAAGGTATTCCTTTACAGGTCCCAAAGCTATTTCTTAAGACTCCTTTGAAGTCTTTTATGAGATCTCCTCCTCCTTCACCTCCAACTAGTTTATCTACCCGTAAATCACCATCTTCTTCCTCTACTTCTTATTCATCCTCTACATCCACACAAACACCTCATACTCCACCTAGACAACCTCATATACCTCAAGCACCTCATACACCACCAACTGTCATGGTTTTCTGACCAATTGTATAGGCTAGATATTTTGCCTTAGTCTTACCTAATAACCTTGATGCATTCCCAGCTCAATACTTAAAATACCTACCCAACTACAATGGAGAAACTGGTCCCTCAGTTGAGGATCATCTTCAATCTTTCCTAGACTTTGCAGAAAACATGAATATTGAACAAGAAAATGTTCATATGAGATTATTTGTACAGTCACTTGAAGGAAATGTGAGGATTTGGTTTAGGCAGTTACCAGTAGCTTCCATTAGAAATTGGGAAGAGCTTACAACCATATTTAAAAATCAATGGGGTGTAAAAAAATATCCTCTTTACTTCCTCACAGAATTTGAATTGCTTAAAAGGAACTTCAGTGAACCAGTATCATATTTTATCAAAATATTCAATGAACTCTATCACAAAATGCCTGTTGATTGTAAACCTCATATAGTAGTAGCTAAGTCTAGATTTTCTAAATCTTTTGATGATTATTTTCTTAGAAACCTAGCAAACAAGATTTCAAAGATTGAGACCCAACCTAGGGCAATACAACAAACAGTTACTAGACCTCAAAATCAAAATCAAGGTCAATATAAAAGAAATCCACCACTACAAATTCTTCAGAGACCTAGCAATGATCAACAGGTTCCTACTCCTCTAATGATAGATGACCAACAACTTGATGATAATACTATGACAATTACTAAAGATATTAATAGTATTGATTCTTCTTCCAATCAAACAACCATCATTCCTCTCTCACAACAAAATTAGGTTCAAGAAGATCAGGAAGCTTCACAGGTCTCTAAATATCATGCTTTATTTGAATTTTTAATTGCAGAATTAAACAAGAGGTATGATCTTAGGCCTAGGCCTGGTCCTGGGAGACCTCCAAAGGAAACTCCAATAATAGAACCATGTACCAAAACTGTTGAAGCTCAAATAACTCTTATTCAGCCCTTAGATCAGTCAATTGATACTACCCAAGCTGGTAAAAGCATTTTGACTACATTTAATGTTGAAAAAGAATTGGAGAGGGTTAAAATCCCAATTCCACTGTCAGATGTTTCTAAAAACCCTGGTTACAAAAGCCAAGTCACAAAATGGATAAAAAATACCTCAGTTGATGCTAAAGGTGATGTCATAAGTCTGCAAGATGAAAAACCAACAGTAGTTTTTTGCCCTAGTTCAAACATGATAGATGAGATAGTACCTCTGTTCTATGTAACTCTTAAAACAAATGATTCCATGTTGTATAATTGTATGCTTGATTCAGGAGCATCACACAACCTTATGCCAAAATCTATCATGGACCATTTGAAACTTGACATAACTAGATCCTATCATGACCTATACACCTTGATTCTAAAAAGGTGCCCTGTTTAGGATTGATCAAGGATTTAGTGGTTACCCTTGCCCAAATTCTAGTGAAAAGTGTATTACTTGATATAGTTGTCACAGATATCCCTCCCAAGTTTGGAATACTCCTTTCTAGATCTTGTTGTGCCAAATTAGGGGGAACTCTACAGATGGATATGTCATTTTCTAGTATTCCTATTTATGGAGGAGAGCAATTAAGATTATATGGAGAGGTAAGATTTATACATATTGTTTGTAATACTGACTAGCCAAGTAACCATCCAATTTATGCAATAGATCAAGACTTTGGTTGTTTTCAACTTACTTCAAACCAGCATAAAACTCAAGTCAATTTTAAAGAGGTAGTTGAAAGTCCTAAACCAAGCCAAACTAATATTTGGAACTTTTCTTTGATCTCTCTTTCACAAAACATGGGGCAGGAGTTGGAGTAGTTTTAATTTCACCTGAAAAAGAAAATATAACACAATCATGTAAATTAGACTTCAAAGTTACCAATAATGTTGTTGAATATGAACCTTTCATTTTAGGATTGCAATTAGCCAAAAGTTTAAAAGTTCAGAACTTAAGTGTTTTTACTGATTCAGAGCTTATTGTTAAGCAAGTAAGAAATGCTTGCCAGACCAAACATCCTAGACTTAGGTCCTACCGAAATGAAGTATGGGATTCAGTTGAAAACTTCTTTGATGCTTTTAATTTGACTCATATTCCCAGAGATCAGAATATTCATGCAGATGCCTTAGCTGTCTCTGCTAGATCTTTTAAAATTCCTAACCATACTGATGTACTCTATCATATACAAGTCAAATATAGGCCATCTATCCCAGATAATCTAAAATATCGGAAAATATTTGAAGATGATGAATAGTTGAAATCATTTATGCAGGTAATAGATGATTTTTCATTTCTACAAATTGATGAAGATAGAACTGAAATAAGAGAAAATGCAGATGGAAACAATACTTCAGATTTTAAAACCCAAATTGCTAATCATGACATTATTCAATTATCAAATAATTTTATTCCAAAAGGACTCATTCCTTTAGAAAATTTGTCTGATCAAAATGATGTCCTCTGAAACCCTCAGTCCATTTCTTCAGAAGATGGCATAGAAGAGATTAACATTGGAACTGATGAAGACATTAAAAGCATCAAAATATGTGCATCTCTAGACCCTAAGATCAAAGCTCAATATATTAAGTTACTGCAAAATTATAAGGTTGTTTTTTCTTGGACTTATGTTGATATAAAGACCTATGATACTTCATTAATACAACATAAGATTGCTTTGAAGCCAGAAGCAAAAACCTTATCAATAGAAACTTAGAAGGATAAACCCAACCCTTCTACCAATAGTAGAAAGGGAGATTAAGAAAATTCTAGATGCTCATATCATCCCCCCTCTTAGATATTCTAATTGGGTTGCAAATTTAGTTCCTGCTAGAAAGAAAAATGGAGAAATAAGACTTTGTGTGGACTTTAGAAATTTGAATAAGGAACCTTTAAAAGATAATTATCCTTTGCCTAAAATGGATCAATTACTTCAAATGGTTTCAGGAGAACACAGACTTTTTATGCTTGATGGTTTCTTAGGTTACAATCAGGTGAATGTTGATAAAGCAGACAGAGAGAAGACAACCTTTACTACACCCTAGGGTACTTTCATGTACGCTAGGATGCCATTTGGCTTAACCAGTGCTAGAGCAATGTTCCAGACAGCTATGGACATAGCTTTTATGGGTCAGGTTTTTGACAGGTGTAGAAAATTTGGAATATCATTGAACCCTAAGAAGTCCTTGTTTGTTGTCAAAGAAGGAAAACTGTTGGGCCATATTATTTCAAAGGAGGGAGTAGTAATTGATCCCAAATGAGTATCTGCAATTGAAACATTGACCTTACCTAGAAACAAGAAGGAGATTCAAGATTTTCTTGGCAAGATTAATTTTCTAAGGAGGTTTATTCCAAATTATGCTGAGATTGTAAAAGATATAATTGACATGCTCTGAAAGGACCATGAAGTCAAATGAACTCCCAGTTCTAGGCATGCATTTGAACAAATAAAAAGGGCTATCTCTGAAGCTCCCACCTTAGCCAGCCCTGATTATACTAATCCATTTAGTGTTTTCTCTTTTTCCTCTGAAACAACCCTTGCTACTGTTCTATTACAAAAAATGAAGATTCCCATGACCAACCCATAGCCTTTTTCAGCAAGGTTATGAGAGATGCTGAGCTTCAGTATGACATCATTGAGAAGCAATCCTATGCCCTCATTCAAGACCTAAAATCATTCAGAATTTATGTCTTACATTCACCCATTACTGCTTATGTCCATAATAGTGTTGTGAAAATTGTCTTAACTCAACCAGACACTGATGGGAAAAGAGGTAGATGGATCACTCAAATTCTGGAGTTTGATCTAACTATCAAGACTACCAAGCTAGTAAAAGCTCAAGTATTAGCCAAGCTTCTAGCTGAATCCAACTGCAAAGTACTTGGAATCAATTCTATTTTAGAAATACAAGGGAAGAATACACAAGAAACTTATGTCCTTGAAGAAGGGGAGAATCCACAAGAACCTTCCTTTCCTCCTAAAGGGGAGAATCCATAAGAACCTCTAGCTTCAGAGCAGATCAGTCCTATACACATTGATGAAAAATTCTTATTGTCAAAATGGTATCAAGATATTGCAAATTTCTTGATCCATTTTGAGTGTCCAGAATCAGGGGTCGAATCCATGAGTCAAGGAGCTTTTTCAACAAAATCTAAACTAGGAACTAAACAATAGGCAATGGAACAACTTGCCTCTAAAACTATGGAAACTAATTCATTCATCCTTAAACCAACTCTAACTGATGTATCTACCCACTCAAGTCATTTTTCATCATATTTACATCATGGTACATCATATTACATCGTTAATTTACTAAAGAGAGAAGAAAAGTCAACTGTAAGAAAACTAGGCAAAATTCTGAGTTTTTAGGCAAAATTGGCAAAATCTTTCCTGATGCGCTACGCCACTTCAAGGCTGAATTTGGAGGCCTTCCACTTGACCAAATCAAGCCCAATATAGCTTTTTGGAAAGCGATACCTATCTACGTTCAAGGACAACTTGAATTTTTATATTTTGAGTTGATTTTCCCCTTAAAACATCATTTCTCCCAATATTGGTTCCTGTGGGTCCAAAAAGTGGCATAGAGGGCATGTTTTAGGTGTTTTTTACCCTTTAGGTGACCCAGATCTCCTCCAAATCTTATGAAACTTTCTAGGTTTTATTATTTTTCCAGGAGGAATCCAAACATGTAAGACTTTTTGCAAAATTCCTGGCCAACTCAATGCGCAGTGCCCGTGGCACTGCGCATCAGCCGAAAATTCCTATGTTTTGCATTATAAAATTGTGGAATGACAAAATTTTTCCAAAATATCTTAAAATTTGGCAAGATGCAAGCTTACTAATTGCTTTGCTGAGCCAATGAAGCTTCAGCCAAAATTTTAAGTTTATCATGTTCCTTATTGGCTCTTAAGGCTCTCTTTAACTTGGCTTTTAGGTTGTTTATCCTTGTGTTGCAAATTTTATTACAAGCTAAGTAATGATAAGCCATGTGGTGCAACATTTTCTTCTCCTTGTTAGCCTTATCAAGAATATTTTCAAGGTGGATATCCACTCTTTCCAACCATGATTCTCAGTCAGCCTCAATTTCTTGCTCAAGATATGTCATCTTGATTTTTCTTCTTTTTGCCACTTGCCAGTTTTCTCTAATTGTTTGTAGCTCCATAATAGCTTGTTTTTCCTCTAGTTTCTTGTTCTCCTACTCAGGAAAGTTAATGATCCATTTGGCCCTCTCAAGGTCAAGTGATAAGGCTTGGATTTCAGCCTACTTCTCTTTGATGATAATATCCTTAAGTCTTGAGATTTGAGAGCCCAAATCAGTGTCATATTCCTCAACCAAAACAAAATCCCTGTCCTACCCTTCATCATGCACTTGTTGCTTTCCTTTGTCATTGTCCTATACCTGTTCAGCTGAAGAAGAAGGCAAAGCCCCTTTCAACCCTGGTGAAGATAGCATTTTCTTGTGGTCCAGTGAAGAAAATGAGACCCCTTCCACCCTTGGTGGAGATAGTACTCATTTGGCAGCTGCAAAAAGCATCCTAGTGCCTCTTTCATAAGTTACAAACACAGGAATATGAGCCTCTTCAGTTTTTCTTTCAGGCTCTTTTTGTTGCTCGGAAGGTTCACCTTCCTCTTGAGGATGTGCAAAAATTTGAGGCCCCTTGAAGCTTTCATGGGCAATGAAAGTTTCCCATGACACTCCCAATTGAGTGAGCTACTGCAAAATAAAAATTTTGATGACAACAAAGTGATAAATATTGTTGAGCTGTTGTGGGTATGGTTTTCTTTTTGCAATCAGAGTCATCCTCTCTATGTTTTTACATATGAAATATGGAATACTCATCATTCTGACCCCGATGAAGTGCATAAGTAATATGATATGGTAGGCATAAAGTCTGGAGAACCTACCCTCACATGTGAAGTATTTGATGATAAGTTTCATGAGTGGAACATACCAATCCTCCAAGAACTTGAAAGGAAACACCCTGCTTAATTTACCATGATATTTGGCCTTGATATATGGCTCATAATGTTGCTTCTTGATATTCTACCTTTTGTTCCACTTTTCCCCTACACCTGGCATTCTAGTAGCTTATGCAATAATAGCTGGTGAAAGAGTGAAATTGGTTCCAGCAAGGTGCACCACATTATTCTCCATGTTAATGACAAACTGACTTGCTAACTCATGATGGTATTTAACCCTCTCAACCATCTTAGAAAACTCAAAACAAGACTGATATTTGAAACATCTGGTAGCAAGAGGGAAAGCAAGGAGTTCATTCATGCTAAGAGGTTCCTCTCTAATAATTTTTCCACCCTTGTGAAGTCTCTTAGGCTGTACATTTCTTTCCCTTGAGTTGTCACTAAGTGTTTCTTCTTCATAATTTGATTCATTGCTTCTTATCATGGTGCTTATCTTAGGGAAGTGATGTGATAATTATATGATGGAAAATGATAATGGGTGAGGACAAAGAAGATGAGTATGAATAGATTTTACAAATGTGAAATGGAGTTGGGGAATGAAGGGAGAGGTTTTGGGAAATTAGGGTTTTGAGAGGGACTTAGGGTTTGATGAAGGGAATGAGTTTTCTTAGGGGAGTAGGATAGGGAAAATGGAATTAATGGATTGATTTAGGGCAATGAAGTATAGAAAAGGGGAAAAATATGTTGGGTTTGGTTATGGAGTGAAATTTTTACAATGAAATGGAAATTTATGAAGACAAACTAGGGTTTGATTTTCAAGATGCAAATCTTATAAAGAAAACATGTAGAAGACCAAACTTAGCTCAATACGAATGAGAAATTACTTGTAGGAGAGAAATGCGGAGTTTTTGAGAGTTTTGGGTGATTTGAAATGATTTTGGCACTTTCTTAACTTATGCGCAGTGCACTGGGCCCAATGTGCAGCGCCCTCCTGATGCGCAGCGCCCTTGTAATTTAACACTAGCTGAAACCCACTGATGCATAGATCCAAGCCTCTGATGCGTAGCGCCAGGAAACTTTGCTAGAAAAAAAAGGGCTTTCACCTTCTTTTGCTCAATTTGCCTCCAAATCGTGATTTTATCTCTTCAAGGGTCTTTTGGACAATGAAATAGATGAATAGCATATTTCACTTTATATATGGATGCCTATTAATTTTTCCTTATTTCAAACCCACTTTTATAATGTCATAGTCACTTTTTCTCAAAAACTTTGTTTTTCTTTTGATGTGTGACTTTTCTTGATCAATTGATGAACTGATGCATTGATGCTTTTGTTTTTTGCAGTGGCTGGAGTTGGCAAGGTGACCAATGGCAGTAGCTGGAACTTATTACATATAGAAAACACTTTAAATTACATAAAATTTGTACATAAAATAAAAAAAACTCTGTTTTCACCTCAAAACGGAGTTTTGAGGTAAAAACCATTTATTATGCATATCATAAGTGAATTTATGATTCTATGAACTTATAAAATCTCCTCATGTGCCTGCTAACCCTTTATTGAGTTTTGGATGACCATGGTGGCAAACCCTAGACCTAGTGAGACTAAAACCCTAAAACTGACTTTTGTAAATGAAGTGAAACAAAATGATAGTAAATGACCTAAACCATGTGAAATAGGCTAGCAGGTGAATATCATGAGGGAAATTGACAATGAACCACTACCATTAGTTGATCCATGACCTAATGGAATGCAATTGATTGGATGGGACACCCAATATGCATGCGAAAAGAGAAATTTGATCACTGATGGAGGGATGAAGATACCGACACTAACATTGGCTCCAATGGGGATGGTAGCTCTTGGGAGGTGCCAAGAACCATAGACCTCTGGAAAAGTAGATAAGTGCCTTCATCCATTGGGAAATGTAGTCAATAACTTCAGAAAACTAAAACAAATATCTTGACTCAAAACTAACTCACTTATGACTCAAACAACTGACACCTCTAAAGCTCCCACCTTAGCCAGTCCTGATTATACTAATCCATTTAGTATTTTCTCTTTTGCCTCTGAAACAACCCTTGCTACTATTCTACTACATAAAAATGAAGATTCCATGACCAACCCATAGCCTTTTTTAGAAAGGTTATGAGAGATGCTGAACTTAAGTATGAGATCATTGAGAAGCAAGCCTATGCCCTCATTCAAGACCTAAAATAATTCAGAATGTACGTCTTACATTCACCTATTACTGCTTATGTCCCTCATAGTGCTGTGAAAATTTTCCTAACTCAACCAGACACTAATGGGAAAAGAGGTAGATGGATCACTCAAATTCTGGAGTTTGATCTAACTATCAAGACTACCAAGCTAGTAAAAGGTCAAGTATTAGCCAAGCTTATAACTAAATCCAACTGCAAAGTACTTGGAATCAATTCTGTTTTAGAAATACAAGGGAAGAATACACAAGAACCTTCTCTTCATTCTCAAGGGAAGATTACACAAGAACCTTCTATCCTTGTAGAAGGGGAGAATCCACAAGAACCTTCCTTTCCTCCTGAAGGGGAGAATCCACAAGAATCTCTAGCTTCAGAGCAGATCAGTCCTATACACATTCATGAAAAATTCTTGTTGTCAATATGGTATGAGGATATTGTAAATTTCTTGATCCATTTTTAGTGCCCAACATCATTCTCCAAAATCCAGTGTATAACCCTTAAGTTAAAATCAATCAAATACTACATTATAAATGAAAATTTATACTAGAAAGATCCACTGAATATTTTTTTATTATGTTTAACAAAATTAGAAACTGAAGGAATCATTGATCAATTTCATACAGGATTTTGTGGGGGACATTATGCTTGGAGAGCAACAGCATACAATATTATGAAGGGAGGATTTTATTGACCTACATTGTTCTTACAAGTAGGGGAAAAGGTCAGAGGTTGTGTTCCTTGTCAAATGTTTGCTGGTAAACAAAAATTAGTAGCTCTTCCACTCGTTCCATCAATAGTTTTAGAACCATTTTCTCAATGGGGATTAGATTTTGTTGGAGAGATTCACCCTACTTCAAGTAATCAACATAGAGGGATCCTCACTACAACAGACTACTTCACTAAATGGGTGGAATGAATTCCAATTCAGAAATGCTACTGATTTAGTAGTAATTAAGTTTATTGAGGAGAATATCTTATCTAGATTCGGTTGCCCAACTCAAATTGTCACAGATAATGCAACAACTTTTTCTAGTGTTAAATTGATTGCCTTTTGCTAGAAATATCAGATTGTGTTACATCATTCAACTCCATACTACCCTCAAGGTAATGGCCTTGTAGAATCATCCAACAAAAGCCTGGTTAAGGTAATAAGAAAGACTCTAGCTAATCATAAGAAGAGTTGGGATTCACATTTGATTTATGCAATATGGGGAAATAGAATTACCCCAAAGAAATCAACTGGCAAATCTCAATTTCAGTTAGTCTATGGGAAAGATGCAATTTCCCTACCAATTTGGTCTTCCCTATTTTAAAATTCCTGCAGGATTCAACAGATGAACCTGATGTTTTTTGAAGAAGAATAAATCAGATTATTGAACTTAATGGAAATAGAGATGAAGTTCAATACAAATTGAATAAATATCATAATAAGATGAAGGTCTTGTTTGACAGAAGAGCCAAGGAAAGGGACTTTAAGGAAGTTGATCTAGTTCTAAGATGGGATGCCAGGAGAGAAGAGAAAGGGAATCATGGAAAATTTGACAATCTATGGTTTGGACCTTTAGCAATTGCTAAAATGAAGGGTAACAACACTTTTTGTTCTGCAGAATCTTGAAGCGTTATATTCCACTTATCTCGTAAATGGAAGGTTTCTCAAACATTACATTCAGTACTAAGGAGTTGAAATAGCTTTCACTTTAAATACTCCAATTTTCTTTTACTTTTCAAGATGTCAGTGTGATTTTCTTATAGCAAGGACTCCATAGCTCGAGGAGAAGGCACATGGATCTACAGGTTCTCTGCATTCTTTAGGAGGAAGCAGTCATCAGTTGGAGCCAATGTTGTAGCATTTTTTGGTTTTGATAAGATAAAATATTTGAAAACATGTTAAGTTAGGATTTGGACATAATAATAGCGAATAAAATGTTTTTAAATAAAATATCTTGATGATGATGTCCATATCAAACAAAATGTTAGGTTAGAAAGAAAAGAAAACAAATAAACTCTGAAAGTGAGCAAGTCTAAATGCCACTACTCTTTTTCTACAAAATAATGGTTGTGTGCAGCTTATATTAAAAGCCACAACCCATGACAGTGAAATAGTTTAATCTTAATTGTTTCATGCTTTAAATTTGATGTTATAGCTAGAGAATAAATATATGGCCAAACTATTTAATCTTGGCAGGTCAATAGTTAGGTAGAGAATAATAAGGTGCTCACCAATTTAATCTGAACCGTTGGAGGTTATAATGGTAGATTTAGATAGTTTATTTTGTAAAATAAAAGGAAATGAAAAGGGTTTTGCTAGCTTAAATGCACCCATTAAGTGAAGAAAAAATGATAGGATGAGCAAAGGGGAGGTAGAGAAAGGTTGCAGAAGTTTGATTATTCATTGGACAAAAGGTACATTATCATGTTTTACCATATGTTTTTATGTTCGTAAGGCAATTACACAAAGAAAATGAAGGTCTATAAGATCAATTAATTAACTTCCCATTCATCCCCATTCATCCCTATATTCACTAATTTCCCCTTCATACCTTCATACATTCATATTCATTCATTTTCCACTAAGAACCCCTTTCCTAAGGTAAAACCCTTTTTGCCTAGGAAAAGTGAAAAACCCATGCTAAATCCGCTTTTAACAAAAAAACCCACAAAAGGTGTTTTAGCCTAAGTATTGATATATATATGGAAAGAGAATAAACCATGAAAAAGCATAATACTTAGTCAATTTCCCTTTTCCGCCTATAATTCGCCTTTCCTTCTATATTTTCCCTTTTCGCATATATTTCCGCTTTTCCACTCATATTTTCATATTAACACTAACTAACGTATTAAACCCTTAAAATTCCTTTTCCCTTATATATTAACTCCTTTTATTAAAATACCCCGAAAACCTTAGTTTTATAATAAAACTATGTATTTTCATATTGCATCGCAATATTGGTGGATCACGACCTTTCAACATGCATCCACTTTCCCTAATTGCGATATGCGATCAACAATTGGCTCGGACCCAGCCAAATATATATTATAATCCATATTCATATCGCAGCCGCCTCAATCACAAGTCCTAGCTAATAACACTTCCCTCTGCCATTGCGATCACTGATTATGATGGGAACCCGGACTCGATCACATATCATACATAGTTTATTCCTACGTTGTGTCCAACCTCTATTGCATTCGTTTGCGATGGGCCTTCCTCTGCTAAACTACGATTACGATATGTGATTAGCCCAGACCTGGTATCATTATCCGCCCGAGTTCATAAAATTTCAAGTCTGCCATATGTGTTTTGCAAAGATTTTCTTTGTTAAATCATTTTTATGATTTTAATGAAGAAATAACTAAACCTCCATTTTAACTGCTATTCTAGGTTTTTAACCAAAATAAAGCCATTTCTACCAAAATTGATCATTGGTTCCCTCCGTGATCCTTCTTCACTCCACCACCATCTGATCACATACATTCAAATCCAATGGCCCTCAGCAAATTTCCGGTTGACTTTTTGTGTTAAAATTTCTGTTTTCCCACCCCGGTTTTCAGTTTATCCTTATTTCTCCCATGTAGTTAAATGTCCTTTCCCATAACCATACATTCAACAAGCTGGAAAAAATAAATTTTGCTGAAAACACAAATTCTGGAAAATTTACAGAATGCTGGAAATTGCAGAAATAAAAATCAACAGTAATAAACAGCCATAAAAACACATTAAAACACTGATATTTTTGGTCAACGTGACCCGGGAAAAACCCCCTACAACTCTTGGGGAAAACCAGTTTGAGAGCTCTTCTTTATTTCTGAAAAATGTCTTTTTACAGCAAGAAAATTTCAGCAAAAAATTACAGCAAAATATTTTTTTTTTTTAGCAAGCAAACTTATCCGTTTTCAGCCCAACGGACACCTGGAAACTTCTTAGTTTTCAGCAAAAAAATCAGCTTTTTCTGCTTGTTCTTGCTGTTGTTCTGCTTGTCTTTCTGTTGTTCTGATTTTGCTGAAGAGCTGCCTAGTATGTGTGCCAAACTGCTGCCTCTTTCTCCTTCTTGTCCAGAAATCTCCCTTGCTCTCTTGCTCTCCTTCTCTCAATCTGCTCATGAAAGAATGAATGATTTTGCTCTTTTCCTCCTTTAATATAATTCCAAGTGACTTTTGGGTGATCCAAGTGACTTTTGGGTGATCTCTAAATCCAATGGCTGAAATAGATTTAGATCAATGGCTGAGATTAAATGCACATTTAAATCTCACTTTCTATTTTTTAATTCACCCACTTTAATAAAGACCCACTTAGTCATTTATTTCCAAAGTCACTTTTCCTTTCTAATTTTCATTGACTTTATAAAAGTCACTTTAAAATTAGACTTAGTAACTTTATCACTTAAAGTCACTTTTAAATTAGATTTTAACTTTATAAAAATTATAAAGTCACTTTAGGAGAAAAATTAAAATCTTTTGGACACTTTTCCCTAGGCCAAAGATCAAAGCCTAAGGGAACCACCTGTCCTCTGGTACCAAATTTCAACACTCAGGGATAAAGTTAAGAAGGGAGCAGCTACTCTAGTGTCTATTTAGACAAACCAGCAGGTTGCAGATATCTTTACTAAGCCCCTACAAAGGGAAATTTCGATATGTTCAGAAGATGAATTGAAATGCGTCGACGAGATTATCTCTTATGTGATTTTTACCAAAAGATGCTGTTATAATTATTACAGATCACAGAAGTCAAAATTCAGAAAAAAGTAAAAAGAAGAATCAGATTGTATCCTGCACGATCTTTTGCAGCCATAACACACGTATGGTAGTCCTAGGCACACTTGTGAACAAGTCAGGGTGCTTCAGTTACCGCAGTTCAAACTAGTCAGTGAACACACTTCCTCTCTTGTATATTCAGCAGTATGGCACATTAGATTATGTGGGAGTGAATGCTGGTCTACTTCCAGCAATCTATCCTCAACTGTTTGCAATGTTATCATTGACTGTTTACATGCAGTCTTTTAGACAGTTTGCATGTGTCTGTTCAGTTTTATTCTAGCAGTTTTCTAATTTTGACTTGAGTATAAGTTCAGTTAGGTAAGACATGTGTAGCACAGTGAATGACACAAATCTCTGGGAAGATGCATGATTGCATCCCTCAGATCATCTCCAACAGAGGTGGACTTTACTGGCCTTACCTAACCATGTAAGGAAAACGCACTAGAATTAAGAGTTTAAAACCTTAAGTTGATGCACTGTTGTGCATGTGTCCAGATTCATTGTACGTTCTAGTCCATAAAGGAAAAGACAGGGATATAGATTTAATTCATTCAATTCAGCAGCAAGCAGTGAGTTAGTTTCCTATCCTTTTCCTATAGCAGGTTTCAGTTCAGAATTAATGAGAATGCACTAAGAGGCTTTATCTATTGAGTTTCTGTTATATACTCTCTGTAGTATGTATTTTTAGATTCTAGCATTATTATAGTTTCGAGTGGCTTTCAATTTTCAGCTATCTAGTTTTTCTTAGAAATTCTTTTGGTCAAGAGTCTGTTTACCATGGTCTAGAAAATCCAACAAAATATTTGTCAATACTGTATCATTTTTATATAATAATAAATTCCAATTGCATTTAATACAACAGATAGTTCAAATTAAAAATTCATAAACACGAAAATCAATTTATTTTTCATTCTGTTCGCATATGAGTAGTAAATTCACCTGGTACATAGAGGTTGGCACCAAAGTTTCATATGGTTCATTTAGGGTGACAACAGCTTCTACACCTAACTCCTTCAAGCGATGAACATCTTTAGGAAACGGTACAGCACCTAAAAGAAGAAACTGAAATACAAATCAAAGTTACCGTGAAGTAGCAAACAGAAACACTTGCAAAAGGAGTTGTAAGATTGCAAATCAAATGTAAAACTGATGCATGTGGAAGAAAAGAAAAACACGTGGCTAGTTTTTTCCTCACGAGTTTACTTTTTTCATGATTCAATAAAACGTCAGACAAATTATCAACTTGCACAAAAGGATTGAGGTCAGCATGTAATCTAAATACCTAAACCAAGCTTAAATGCATATAAGCTAAACATGAAGCAAAGGATTTATGTTAGCATATAATCTCAACAATATTAAATGCGGATAAGCTAAATTTGAAACAAATAATATTCCACAACCATAAAGAAGGAAAATGTTACAACTTACAAGTTATACTCCATCAAGTTCAAATGATAGTCAACAATTTTCCAAGCCCTAATTCTATTGAAAAAAATTAGAAAGTTTACAGCTACAATAAAACAAACCAACAATATTAGAAGCTCTCCATCTGCATATAGAAATAAAACCATACAAGTCAGGGCTGTTAATCAAAATGCAGTAAAAATCAACCCTAAATATTGAGAAGCAGACAAGCATCCAATGTCCATATCATGAGAAGTTGCCATATGAGAGAGGATAAGGCCATTGTCACGACATCGTGGTAGAGGATTTACATAGAAATTGGAGAGCAAGATATCCAAATAAAGATGGCTCCTCGTCCTTTTCTCAACAGATCAATTTATGTTCTGCCTCAAAATGTAGAGTCGAGATTTGAGGGTGTTGTCAAATGCAAGTAGTGGCTCTGAGCATGGCAAAGCAGATCCGCCTCCAGGGAATCTTAGTTTAAAAGGCTTGTGATGAAGCACTTGAGGGAAAAAGGACCTCTTGCAAAATAGGCTTGAAGCTCAGAACAGTGTAGATAACCATAAGGTGCTGCTGGACAGCTGCAATTTGCTCGGTCTTATGGAAACAAAGATAAAATACTCAGATCATCTCAATTGATCAAGGACCCAGAAAAAATTGCTTATGAACACTGATGACATATTCCAGTCTGGTTCTGCTGGTATTGTGGAAGGAAGGGCTAGGTCTGCAGAAATGCCTCTGATCTCCTTTCAGAAATTGTCATTGAAATGTGTTCACTGTTCACACTGCAGAGACAACGGCTCTGATCAGTATTAGGAAAGTAACTGCTAGAGTTCCAATAATTTCTGAAAAATCTTTGGTTCCTCCTCTCATTGCACGTATGTTGGTTTATAGATTTTTAAACACTCATGACACAGCCAGCACACTACCATTTTAATAATTCTCTCACTACTCTTTGGAGGGCTGGGATCTTCTGAAAATTCTTTACATCCATGCCTTTGGCTTTCTGATGATTTGGCGATCTGCATGCCTGTCCTTCAAAGCACCCATACCTATAGCTCTGTGCATTTGGTGTCTGATAACCAATTAACGAGCCCCCAACACATAAAAGAGGTCTAACAGTGATGTTGACAATAGCTACTTTCCTCTGATTACTACAAAGAAGCAATAGCATAGCCTGAATAGGGTTCAGTTTAGTCAAAAGACCGAAGTGGCCACTGCCCTTATGTTGACAACATAGAAACAATTTTAATTTAGTGATCCAAATGCTTCTATTAAATTCAGGGTGGAGAAAATCGCACCTGGTCAATCTGATCCCACCACCTAAACTCTGGCTGAAGCTTGTTCCGCACAACATTATATAAGAGCGTTGGGTAAAAAAGAACACGTGCCCCTGCACCAACAAATGCCCTTTTTGCAGTCTTCTCAAGTTTACCATCACTGGCTTCGCGTTCGCATTCAATCCCATCATCACAAACAGTTTCACATCGAAAAAATTTAGGCCCGGCTTCTTCAATTTTTCTACCCACCATGCCTTCCCTCAAAAAAAACAATGCAGTGTCTCCAAAGAACAAGTGACAGCACTTGTCGCGATTAGCCTCACAAAATCTTAAAGCTAAAAAATCCCACTGTGCATGAGCAATGCATTGAGCCCAGTTCAATCCAGATTGTAAATCAACACTATTGCCACCATATTAACAGATAATGACACGTGGCACACTTCAAAACTTGTAGAAATTATGTCTGTCAGCAAAGTAAATAACATTATCCGTTAAAAGGAAATTAGACAAAATTAAAGACCATCGTAAACAAACTAGGGAACAAAATCTTTGATAATATAGTACACAAAACAAAAATTGATTCATTACAAAAAAGTTTAAACATACAAGAAGCATAAAAAAAAGTCTCGCCAAAAAATCGAAGACCCTGCCAAAAAAAATAAGAATAAACAATGGAAATGTAGAAAATATATTTAAAAAAAAACAATCATTTTAATAGATTGCAACAGTCTCTGTCTTCAACTATAAAAATATTTCTAGATATACAATGGAAAACTATGCAAATCGGACAAGCTACCAGACTCGACTCAGAAAATGACTTGAAGAGGCTGAAGGCCAAAGAGGAAGAGGGAAATGGACTCAGAGGAAGAAAAAAAAAACTTGGGAATTGACACATGAAATTAAAAGAAAAATTATAAAATACACTATATTACAGTGTCTATATAATGGAATTTTCAATAATAACTTGTTTCAATAATAAAGTGCACAAATGCTACTACATACTACAAAACGCCATGGATTATGGATAGTCTACATGTTTGCTGGGTGTGTGTATTCTGTAACTGGGTTTAGAAAGAAAAGTTTAAATGTTTTTTTTATCAATTTTCTCCTTAACTGACTTTCTTGTTTGACTTGCAAGTCTGAATCCTACTTGGAGAATCTGTTGGCTATACTCCGTTCGCTGAGACAGCAAAGTCAAACTCGGGAAGCAACTGGAACTACGAAGCCTCTGATAACACCGTTGAATGTCAGACATAAAAAGTGAAGATTTATCTTCACGAGATGAGTGTAAATTTACACAAAATGCTAGACATCTAATATAAGAATTTTAGTTAGTGTTATCATACACTTTGAAGTGGAAAGCCACAGAATAAAGTACTGATGAAAAGCACAGTTCTTGTATGATTGTATTGCTGTGTTAGGTTTTCAATGTGACTACGATTGCAATGGCATTTTTGCACATTTCACAGTAGTTTAAAAAATCAACATTTTGTATGATCGAATACTGAAAAACAAATGCAAATCGAAAAATCAAAACAAGGAAAATTCAAATATCGTACAATGCAACAATATTTTCATTAAAAAAAACCTAGACCTTCGAAACTTCGAGAACCTGGCAGTGGCGATGATATTCGACCAGGGCCAAAACCCTGATTGAAAGAAGAAAACTGAGCAAATCCAGCGATTTCGGCCAGCATTCACCAGACCCTGTGAAGCCTACATCTTAATTATAACTCGGAGATGTGAAGCCTTATTCAGCCGTTCAACAAATTTCGCGCAAACCACGTTAAACGGCACCGGATTTCAACCAACTCGATTGTCTGCAAATGCTTTACTTTCCTATGCGGTTTCAAACCCTGGGCTGTCAATAAATGTGGAGATTTGCTGGCAGGTGTTTTCCTTTGGTTCGGCTTTACCCTAACGCCAACGCCAAACTGATTCCATAACAATCGCCCTTCTGTACACCCATCCCTTTCATCATCATTATCGAACGCATGTGACGTGATGGATTGCCACGTAAGCCCAATGAATAAACTTAAAATGGTGTTAGTAATAAACGTGGCAGCTATAGAGGCATCTCGAACGCTGATTAGGATTTCCTTATTAAATTTAGTTTTTTTAATTTTAAGGGAAGGGTAAACACTTTCGCAAAATAAATTTTACGATTTTTTAACAACCATGGGAAATATGTTAAGTCGGAAATCAGTCTATTGACCATCACCATGTTCAAAGAAAATAGGTTAAGTAGGGAATTAAGTTAGTTGACCACCACAATATTTAAAGAAAATATTTAATAGTTTTCAAGTTCGATATTAATAATTTATAATTTAGTAAGGGTTAAGATGCTTCAAAATATAATTATGGAAGTAGAGTTTGCTTTAAAAAAAATTATGAACGAGAGTTCGTTTTTTTCGAATGTAAGGAAACAGGTTAATAGTCCAAGGATTGGAGGCATCTAGCAAGAGCAAAATTCTACCCTCTTACGAACCACCAACACGTAATCCTAGGTGGCGTAGTTTTCCTTGAATAATATTAATGAGTCAACCTACATTAGCAAATAGCAACTAGTGATGGTTGTCTTCACTACTGGTTTGACAATTGAGTTATGATATGTTTTCCCACTATGTAAAAAAATAAAAATAAAAAATAATATATATATATATAGAGAGAGAGAGACAGAGAAGTATAGTCTCTATTCTAAGAGTATTTAGTCCAACCTTATTACAAAGGGTTAAAGTCTCATATAAGATTTAATAGAAGTGTAGAGACTACAAGATCTACCTCTCAACCATCTTGTCGAACCACCTCAACTGAAAACAATGTTTAGTTAATAACAAGGTAGATAAACCACAAAGTACACTCCTCGAGGATTCAAATCATATCAAAACCTTTGGTTACAAGTAGATACCTATGGGGTGAGATGTTTGTTAGGCATAATAAAGGATAAACCACCAAGTGAATAATCTCTACTAAATCATATGAAATGATATATAATCTTTGCTAAATGATACAAATGATATAAAATATCAGTTAAATGACATGAAATGATATATTGTAAAGTGGGGAATAAATGACGAATATGTTATTTGTGATAATGTTTGAATACTCTATTGTATATATTATTGAAAATCAAATTACATGTTAAAACTAATACACCATAAAAATAAACATAAGAATTTATGTTGAACTCAAACTAAAAACAAGCATAAGGATCCCATATTAAAAACAATGATTGCAGAAAACAACAAGTGTTACATGGTAGCTAGTCATTGCTGCTTAGTTTAAATAGAGCTAAATTAGATGGAAAGAGTTTCGCACATTAATAATAAATAATTAGATGTTCAAATGTGGTCGATAAGAAAAATAAGCATATTGTGAAAGCGCAGGGTCATTTGTAATTAAATCTTTGTTGAAGGTCGTTGACAAAAAAATACGCAATTCACTATGTCCTGGCAAATATATGCCTAGTAAAGAAATATAAAAGTTGTTGAATGTCAGATGGTTGTCCAGAAGAAAAATATGCTAGTTGTGAAGGATTAATAAAATGTCTACATTGACCTAAGAACGTCGACATCCAAGTCAATAATTAAATTTATGGTTGTAGACATTGCCATCTATGTTAACATGGGTTGGATTTCAATACTATATTCATTCTATTGGAGGAGATAGTCTACATAACTTCCTTTTTTATAATATTCATCTTAATATTTTTAAAATACTTGTGTATATATGTATTTTCTGTTTAAAAACGTATAATTATTTGTATATTAATATGCATTAAGCATAGTTCCACTACAAATTATTTACATGGAACATAAATAATTGTTAATACAATTATTATAATATTAAAAATTAAAAAACTATAAATTTTGAGTATTAAATATTATTAAAAAGAGTTGAATAAAAACTTTATTTATCCAATTATGAATTTTTAATGGTTCTCTATTATGTATTTAATAGGAACTTTAAATCTTTTTAAAACGAAAATAAATACCTGTGAAAGTCTAAAATTAAAATTTTTAATTATTAAAATTGTGTTTTTTTAATTAAACGATTATGGCATTGTACTATGGAAAATATATTCATTAGAGGATTAAATGACTCCCCTTGTAATTTCAATCTATTTTGTAATTCGTCTTTTAACTTTTTCAAAATATGTTTTTAGTTGTCATTTTAAGGTGTATGTAAAACGATTTTGACCAGTAAATACCGATGATTTCATGCTAAAATTAAAAAAAAATACTTACCTAATATTTATTGAAAGGCTCAGTTTAACACCAATGTTGTACAACCAATGTTTTGACTAGTGAATATCGGTGACTTCATGCTAAAATTAAAAAAATACTTATTTAATATTTAGTGAAAGGCTTAGGTTAGCACCAATGATGTAAAACCAACATTGTCTTTGTGCAAAGACATTGGTCGTGAGGCAATGAACAATGGAGTTTTTTCTTAAATATTTTTTTAATAATTCATAGCAATCATGGGATATAATAGAATAAAATTTTATGAAGTGACTACAAGTACATCACCATTATTATAAGGGTTCATTAAACTAGGTAATAAGCAATAACATATTCAATTTGGTAGCCAATCAAATTAAAAATAAATAGATTAAATTATTTTTTTAAATAATAAATGTCAATATGCAATGTTCAACTATGAAAATATTGCACATTTTTTTTTGTCAAACCCAAACTAATATGGGTTGGACCAAAAACCCAATACAATATCCATTGCCTACGGAGAGGATAATAATAAGAATCCCAAGTTAATATCAATACATTCTCCCCATATAGGATGAATAAGGATGTGGTTATAAACAAGGGTGTGCTTGTTACGACTTCACTCAATGAGTAAGGCAAATGTGTCATTGTCACTCGTTCTCATGATCAAATGTGGTATGTGCTTTTACGACTTCAATTCAATTGATTTTATGGCAATTCACTTCAGAAAATCCTTCATTAAGCAAGACCATACCCAAGCTAGGATTATCAAATCATTCAAGAAGATACTCGACTTGAAGGGGTTAATTTTCATGATGATGTTGACCTTTTCGAGAATGTAGTCTCCTCTCCTCTTTAGTTTAACTTGGAAGGGGTCATTTCTTGTGTTTTTCTCAACGTCTAGTCTGGGTTGCTTCCCTACTTTATGCCAGTCCTCAAGTAGGCTATGTGGTTAGTCTTTGGCTTCATTCTTTTGCTTGGGGCTCCTCCATCTCACTTTTGTTGTTGGGCTCTGACCTCATTGGGTGTTTAGTCCATGTAATCTAATTTTTTCTCCCTCTTCTTTACTTGCAATAATGGTAAGGTTGTGTACTCAATGTCAGCGTAGAGGTGGGGGTCGAGGCTCCCCTAGGGGCTCGAGGGCCTTCATGTGCACTTAGTCATCCACAAGGACTTTTTATGAGTAGACTGCATCTGAAATAAAAGTTGAGTTATAGGACCTGGAGTAGGACATCATGGGGGAGCGAGAATTTTGTCAGATTTCGAGGTTACAGTAGCAATTACAACTTGGGTGCCCAATGCAAGTCATAGCCATGGGCACCAAAACAAACATATGTATACCATCAATTTATATTGGCATCTGAAATCTCTAATGTCTAAGGTCTTGTTGGATAAGAACGAAAATAGGGACGAGAGTATATCTGTGTAGGATGATATATTGCTTCAATTAAAGGATATAAAATGGAGATTGGCACTCATTGAAGTAGTTGTTCTAAGACGAGGACCTAGCACCCATAGCCCCGTGAAACCAATCCCAGTGAGGTCAATGTCGCGATTTCTTCTTTGCCTCAATCACGTCTTTGCACTTTTGTTATTTTTGTTTCTAGTGCCACACAAGACTCTATTAGAGTAGTTATCCATCATTTTATTAGTTTTTTTGTTATTTACCAGCATAGACAGCAAATGTTGGTTAAGATATAGTTTTTGAACTTGTTAATTGTAACATTGTAGCCTTTAATCACCCACTGATATCGTAATTGTAATTAATTATGTTAATGCAGCCTATGTGGGAAAGTAAATGTAGATGAGTTAAAGGACCCAAAACAACTGTAATTATATTTTAATAAAAATTGATGAAGAGGTGGAGCCTTTAAACAAATCATGAGAAGCCATGAGAGGGAGAAGGGGGGTTTAGGGTAGTTTCTTATTTGACCTTGAATTAATTCTTCTAATTTTTACTCAGGTGATTAAGCTACCTAACTAACAATATTTATGAGAAGAATGGGGGAAGTGGTACCAAACCGCTCCAAAGACATGAGCCATGTACCCATTTTGGAGAATTTGGAATTGACCACGTGGCCCCAGGGAAGGAAGCTAAATTCTTGTGACAGATAGTGTGTGATTGAGGGAAGAATTGTGGGGGTACGAGATCAAGGAGAGCACTGACGGGAATAGACAAGTGCGAAGAATAAAGAAATTATTTTGGGGGTGCAAGAGAAGAGCAATCAGATAGAGAGGAAGCTCTCATGTGGATAAGATAGCATGTGTGTGACTCAACAACTTATGCATGATTTTAGTTCACCTAGTTTAGTGATCAAATTCAATAGTAGAGTCTCTAACCTGAGCTAGAGTGCTAGCTAGAATTGTTGAGTAATTTGTTTGAATTGTGCACAAAAGCACAAAAGGCAAGCACCGAGGGACTATTGAATTATAAAAGGGCTCCCTTCATGTTGTGCAGGCCCAATGCGGCCAATTACTGAGAAAGCTTGTTGAACTATGCAAAAAAAGGGAAGCATTGAGTATTTATTGACTTAGAGAAGGGCTCCCTTTATGTTGTGTAGAACTTTTGTGGTCACACTGTGAATGAGAAAAGGCCATGGCTCGATATGTTGAAAGACCTTATATCTACTTTTGTATGGATGAAGGAGAATTACCTTCATTCTTACATTATTGGTAGCATCATAGAGAAACCACCCAAAACATTTGGGTAAGCTCTATGCTTAGTGGGAGTTTAAGGAAGCTAATGGGCTTGACCTAATAAAGGAGAACGACCTGCATGACTTCACCCCATAATGCTAGGTGAGAACTTCCCTTATGGCTTCTTGGTCTGGCTCGGGGGTGGCCAACTACAAGAAAGACTACAGTATAGCTTATCCTATGTTGTGGTGGAACGTGGCTCATCCTTCATTAGTTGCAGATAGTTAATTATCTTGATTAAATAAGTACCCTTACAGACTTCAAATTTACAATGTAATTAATGGAAACATGTATAATGATTTATAACCGAGTGTGTTTATGTGCTTGTTTGGTGAATGGTCATTGTGGTTTATCTGATGCTTATTTATCATATTAAATGATAAATCTAGCTTAAATGGCTATATAATATTCACATGCTTACATGATTGATCTTAATGTACTCATATTATGTGTTTTTAGGATAATAGGACTAATGGATTTCTAGTCATGGTTATTGTGAATGTTTATAGTTGTTATGGAACATTGACAAGTAAGAAGTTGTGATTGAGAAGATGGGGGAGATTAACCCCTTAGTTTCTTGGACAGCTGGGATGGTTGGTTGGTTGTGAAAGACTCTTAGTGAGTCTTAATCAGGAGACTGGACTACTTCAATAGGCCAGAGAAGCTCTAAGTTTGCTATGGTGATTAGAAGTTCATTTGATGGTATGGATTTAAAAGTAAGAGTCAAAACCTGATTTGAAGGTGGATGCTCTTACAAAGTAGTCTTCACAAAACATCTGATGTCAAATGTTATATAGTTCTTTGGGGAACTCTTGAACAAGTTGGGATGAAAATGTTTGAAGGCCGATGGGCATAAACTTTGAATAATGGCCTCTTGGATTTCATTAACGAAAGGTTAGATAGGCGATAGTAAGAAGGAGAGTCTTGGATGCCTTTGTGCTTAGTGAGGACCTTGCAACTTTATAAGTCTTATGGGAAGTCCATTGACCTGTTAAAGTTATTTTTTAGCCCTCGATACAAGATGAGAAACACTGGAACAAATTGGAAGTTTAGGGATCAATTCTCTTTGGTTTCAATAGTATTTGAAATTTGGAGATTGGAGGCTTTAACCCCAACCCCTAGTTATACAGATCAGAAAGGGGGAATGGACCAAGAGCTTATCTGAAGGGAATCTAAAGACCCAGAGGATGGGATAATGGTTATCATTATATTGGGCTATCAGTATTGAGTAACAGCTAAAACCATAACCAATGTGAGCTCCCACCAAAACAAAACCCTAAAAACATTCATCATTTAACAGAGAATTTCCTAATTAGGATGGAAGAGTATCGACAATCAAGATATTGGGTTTCAAGCATTAAGAAATACAATGAGCAGTTGTTAATGCAACCTCCGATATTAATAGATCCTAACAAGTTCTTCAGTTATCGAGGAATATTCACATTAGATGACATCTTAATTAGATCAATTCAGGAATCATGGAACATAGTTTAATGTTGTTTAGCGACTTGATGGGTCAAAACACCAATAGATGGAAAGGGGATTTTTGTCTAATGATAGTACGTTATGGGGTATCGATTATTGGGCAATCAATTATCAGGTGAATGAAATGTGTATGTTGTAATGCATACTTGTGATATTAACAAATCCTGATAAGTTTGTCAATATTTGATGAAAGTCGATTATCAAACTACACGTTGTTGGCCTTTAGGTATCAGGTTTTTGAAAATCATCTATCTAGAGGTCAAGACACCACTTATTAGGGTTTCTTCTCGATATCAATAACACCCAACAAGGTGTAGATGTGGCATATTAGTAAAGGCATGATATTGTGATGTGTCATGTTAACGTGGTTAGATGACATGGCATAAAGATAGGTGTTTAATGATGTGGCAATATGACATGGAAAGATTACATAGATTAGGTTTCATAATGGCAATGAGGTTGTAATAGGCATGGCTAAAAATCCATGTAATAAAGTTAATAAAGGAAAAATATGACCAAGGTCATGGGACACATATCCCAAGCTTAATGTTGGGGCAAAACATAGTGATGGGGATCATGGTGATTAATAAATAACTATGGAAATTGGCAAAGGAAAAGAGACATTAATTGGCATTTATTTATGACAATAAAGGAAAATAGGAGAAAAGGAAGGTGATAGGTCACATAACTGCATGTGAGGGAAAATAAAGGAAAATGAAGAAAATAGAGGCCTCAGTGATAAAAAGACTCATGAGAATTAGTTCACAACCTTTTGTCAGTTTCATCTTGGAGCTCTCTTCTATTATCTCTCTCTCTCATACTCTTACATGCTTAGAGTTTTCTTGGAGCAATCTTGGAAGATTTTGGCATACTTTGGATTTGGAGAAAGAAGGCAAAGGAAAAGCATGAAAGTGCAAGGGGACATCAGGATCAGTAGCTATAGCAATATTACTTTACAGGTATCGAGTTGCATGTATGATTTCCTTGCTAGTTTTGGCATGCATGGTATATGCATGTGGTTGTTTGGTTGTGATCTGTCATTGGCATGGAGGATTTCCTAGATTGAAAATGGTTTACCTAGCCTTCTCATTTCTTGGATAACCATGGTGTTCAGGGTTTCCCACTTGATTGTTTTTTATTGGTGCTCATGTTCATCATGTTTGTGGGTTGATTTACTAGTTCTCGAAGCCTTGGCTGGACAAATGATCTGAAAGCCCTGGAACAATTTGGGTTGAGTTACTCATCCTAGAATCCTTGGTTGGACAAACGCCCTTGAGCCCTTGGTGGGTTGAGTTACTAGTCTTGGACACTTGGTTGAACAAATGATCTAGAACCCAATGACAATTGTGGGTTGATTTACTAGTCCTGGAGTTGGGTTGGAACAAATGCTCTGGAGCCTTGGACAGCTTGGGTAGAGACCGATCTGGTGATGGTTAGTGATGTCCGACAATCATTGGTTGAGGGTTGAGGTCATTTGGACTCTAAAAGCCCTGGTTTGATTTTGCTTGGTTTATTCCACGAGATCCCACATTCATGCTTGGAATATGGCTCAAGGATGACTGGCTAAAAGAAAGATTTGATTCAGCTCAATCTATGGTCGAGTGGTACGTGGAAGTCCGTGGCTTGGTTGGATTTGCATATGTTAATAAGAGCTCTTTTCCTCTTGTATTTCATGTGTATTTATACTTGTTGTTATGTGGATTTTATGGTTGTTCTATCATTGTTATTGTTTTGGTTATATGCTAGTTATAAGCATGGTTTCATGACAGATTCTAATTATGGCTCTTAACATGTTTTGATCGGTAAATGAACGGTTATTGAATGCATGGCCTAATATATGTTTTTGCAGCTATTATGAGAGGGCATTAAACATTTTTTTATGATTCTCAAATAAGTATGAGTTTATGACTTGTAGATTACATTATCACAAGGTGTTTGATGAAATCACTATAATGGTTAGGCCAAGTTAGGTCAAGTCCTTGATTAAGTTTTGTGTTAGAGGCTTTGTCCTTGTGTAATGTATTGTTTTGGAAAGTCTCATAAAGTTATGGGCAGTGATCTGGAGTCTAGCCCTGAAAATGTGGCATAGATCTCACAATTGCTTATGCATGCGATTGAAAGCCTACAGTTGCATGGATGTAGGCTTATGCATGCAACTAGAAGCCTAGGTCAGTGAAAAACTAGTCTAGCTCAAGGTTTAGGCACCTGGAGTGGTTAGCTCCTTCGGGTCCTGTAGCTCCTGAGGAAGGTCATTAAAGTTTCAGTTTGCCGATTCCACTTCCTTAACTATACCTAGGATGTTGAGTCATATCACAGTAACTCTTCATCACATATTTACCCCCAGTGGACTAGTGAACTTGGGTAAGTGTGGGAGGAGGGTGTTACAGAGTGGTATCAAAGCTCCCATGTTTAACACTTGGACTGGATGGGCAGAGTTTGTTTGTCATGCATGCATGTAGGTTGTATATGTGCTTGTTATGTATGCATGGTGATGGTTATTGTTGCAGTTATGTCGTCATGTAGAAGCTAATGATGTTGTTGCTGTGATGATGAACATGTTGATATATATATATATATATGTGTGTGTGTGTGTGTGTGTGTGTATGTAGATATTATATATATATATATATATATACATGTATATATGTATATAATCAAACGTACCTCATTGAAGGTCAAGGGAAGCTATTATATATATAGCTTCCCCTTACCTTCACTGAGGTACGTTCGATTATGTTTATATTTGGTTTAGCTGACATGGTATATTTGTAGGAAGAAGATCAAAGATGACAATTGAAATGGTGGACTACAGTTCACGTGATTCTCCCTATAGATCAAATGAGCAACATGGTGATGAGTACTCCCCTCGCATAATTGACAAATTGAGGAGTTTTAAATCAAAGATCAGGATTTGTAGGGAAAATAATGATATGATTATTCAATCACAAGAAATACTTGCGAGGGCACAAGAGAAGCAAGCAGAGGTCAATGCAGTTATTCTTCAGGGTTTATTGGATTCACAAAGACAAGGGTCGCTTGGGATCAGTGATGGACAACAGGAAATGACAAATGGGGCAAATGGCAGCAGATTTGAATTGGGATACAGGTTTGACAAGGATGATATAATCATAGATGGTAGGTTCTTGGACACACCTGATAGGAGGGTGTTGCCGTTGTGACAAACACCCTCCAAAATTTTGCCTACACATGAATTTTGGAGCCTGCTATGGATCTTGCAATCGACTTTTTTGTAGTCACTTCTAGCTCTGATTATTCTTTGAGCTCCCTTTTGGACTATAAGTATCAAAGTCACCTACTGACACATGCTCAGTCTGTAATGAATTCATGAGCGCACTTCTTTAGGTAACCTCAAATAAGGCTAGCACAGTATATCAAGAGAATTATTTCTCTATGTTCAATCCATGTCAATAGTCATTGCTCACTGACATTAATAATTTATCACTTCTAGATGTGTTTATACTTTTATTTCGATGAATTTTGCAAATTGTCGCTTTCGTGCACTCTTGCTTTCACGAGTGTCGTTTTCATGCTTTTGATTGTCACTTTTGCTTTCTCTCACTTTAATTACTATTTTTTTCATGTTATCTTTGCTATGGCATGTGTTGCTTTCACTGTCATTCATATATCCAAGTGTTGTTCGCACTTTTCTTGTCATGTCACAAGTGTCTACTTTTTGTGTGGGAACTGTTGCTTCTTGCATAAAATGTAGTTCTGTCTTGTTTTAAGGGGAAATATTTGTGGTAATGATTTGTTCTTATCATGTAGATGTGTTTCCCACTCATTTGAAAAGTTTCACACAATGTCGCACAAGTGTCGTTGCTTTCGTCGCAAAGTGTATCTTTTGTGTCGCACTTGCTAGGAGTTGTTGCATTGAGGAAAGTATGTTGTTCATGTGTTATGAGTGTTTCATGTTGTGTTGTCAAGTGAACTAAGTGCTGATCATGTTAAAGTCTTACTTTTATTAAACGTCCCCTCACTAATCCAACACTTGGTCAAAATCCGCAAAACTCCAGATCGGGCCACTCAACTTCAACCAACCCCCCTAAACTGCACAGTCTCAGTCCTCAAGTAGCAACCTTGTCTCTAGGCATTGCACAATGTGAAGTCTTTGCCTCCCAGCACTGCGCATTTTGCAACCTCAGTGCTTAATCCCAGCCCCAGAATCCTAGAATTGTACAATCATTCTCTCCAGCCAAGCCAACACTACGCATTGGGCAGTCTCAGTCCCCAAACCTCAGTCTTGAGCTTGAACTATGAAACTACGCAATCATCATGTCTCTTGTCCTTCCAGTATTATGAATTTTGCAATTTCAGTGCTTAAGCTTGGGTTGTGGCCTCCAAAATTGCAAAATCATGCCCTCTAGCCAGGCCTAAATTGCGCGTTGCGTAATCTCATACCTCAAGCCCATCCGTTGAGCTCATGATTTGCACTACTGTGCAATCACCTAATCTCCTCTACCTTCCAGAACTACACAGTGGGCTGAAACAATGCGAAACCCCTCAGCCTGACTCCCAAAACTGTGCAATCTGCTTTCCCAGTCTAGTCTAAATTGCACATTGTGCAGACTCAAGGCTCAAGCTTCTCCCTTGATTGTCTGAGCTACAAAACTGTGCAGTCACTGAGCCTCTCCCTTAGCCTATCGCCTGGTTCTAGCTCAATCAATTGATCATCATGCAACTCCCTAGACTAGGGTTTATCAGACTGATGTCATATTTTCATGAGTGAATTGCAGATGCAAGTTCTCTGTCATACCATGACAGGATGACTGTAGAAATTTTGAATAATATGACACATATTCACAGAGATTATCCCGATTATACACTATTGCGGAATACATGCCTAATACATAACCTCCTCTACGTTGATCATCAATTTACAGAAGCAGAAACAATAACATGCGCACATAGAAGCATCAATCACACATATCAACACAGTATTTTCCCGGGGAAAGCATCTCCCTAAAAACCCCAACTATCTGTATATTATATTGATTGAGAACATGTAACAATACATAGTACAATACTCTTCACGAGTATCCAACACTATCTCCACCTGTTACACACAATACAGCTCAGATCTGATCTCCAAATCTCCCCCGCTGCTTGCCTGCCTCCACTGCGCAATCCTGCAAGAGAATGAATGATAATGGCTCAAGCAAACTCGTATTTACTTTGCAAAATCATGTGAGCACAAGCTACAATCTCCCTTGGCCTCATTGGCATTACTCAATCCATTGCACGTGCAAATCTCATGCACAACTGATAGTCACAACTCACCCTTTCACTTACCTCTAACACCTGTCTCCACTGAATTGTCCATGCACTGAGTTAACTGATGTATTCTTCAGTTGCATTATGAGTTAATAATTAGTGAATTAATTAATAACTAATTCACACAACTCATCACTTAGTCTATTGGCCAGTTAGACTAAATACAACTAGTTCAACTTAGTCAAACTGAACACAACTCCATTAACTGCTCATCTAACTCCACAGAACTCAACCAGTTAAGTTCTAACTGAATTCCTTCATGCAATAGCTTAGTCAACCCATAGGTAAGCACGTGATTCCTTCAGGCAGTTGCATGTGCCACATCTGTAGCTCCAACTGAAGTGCTCCAAGAGAATAAGATAAAGTTTAGAGTCCAAATATTACTAAGGGCTAATAATATTTGACTGTTTCTATTTTTACCTGACAGTCTAAAAATAGACTCCGATCACACTGCTGTGATCCAAAAAATAGAAGTCCATCTATTTTTCCCAACATGACCAATCATCCATAAACAACATCCTGCAACTCATAGACCATGATCCATATGTCTAAAAATAGACATAGTCAAAAATAGACTTTGCGCCAAAACTTGCCTGCGGGACCACTTAGTGAAGGCGACTCCTTTCCACTAAGCTCCATCATCTTGTTGCATTATCAACAAGCATTTCTTGTTTCACACTTTTCAACAATGACGGAGAAGGAAACCATGCGAGAAGACACTTAATTAGATGATCAATCAAGATAAAGCAAAGGGACATCAAATTGAGATAATAGTTGGAGATCAAGTTCCACTAAAGACTCCTCATCTCTAAGCCATTTGGAGGACCCATCTTTTAGAAGACGCAAAGCAAGAAGAAAAAAATAATGGCTTGACATTGGCATGTCACCATGCAAGTCCATGTCATCAATGTCATGTCATGAGTCATCATGTGCCACATCATTTACTAATTCAATATTGGAGAAATATAATGTAAAGTGGAAGTCCAAGAGTAATTCATGTAGTATGAAAAGTCATGTAGGAAGTCAAAAGGTCATAGAGAAGTTGAACAATCATAAGGGTAGCCCAAGAGTCACAAGGGAGGTGAAGGATCACCCCATTTCTTATATATACACCCTCATGGTACAAGAAAATGACTTTTCACCTTGGCTTCTCCCATAAGGCACCAAAGAGACAAAGTTAGTACTTTTGGGAGTAAGTCACTGCTCCAATGCTCCACTATTGGAGCTAGTGATGCTCATTGTATTCATGTATCTCAGGACCTTTACTTAATACTTGAAACCTGATGGATGGCACTTTTTCATGCTTGGGTTATGAATATTTGTAAGACTATTTTGTGAATATTTATGATTCATGTTTGCTTTCACCTATACTAAAGTAGTTGAACTATTTCGGTTATTTTAGTGCTTATCTAATTGAAGATGTGTTTTAATCCTTATAACAATCGTCACATCTGTGTGGACTATTATGCTTGATGTTAGGCGATTACCTTTTCGCTTTTGTGCACCTCTACTAGGGTGGTACTATTAAATCTCTCTTAGAGGCTCACATTTCCTCCCTACACGTAGAAGAACTTGGACACACTTACTTTCTTTTCGCAAAGGCTCGTATAAACTTCTCTCTCTTGCAAATAATTAAAGCCAAGGTAAATCTATAAGAAAATATGGCAACTGGGTTGATAATCTGGATGGGGATCCTATTCCAAATGGTGGAAGGCCTAATTGGGACTTCACATTGGGGAGACCCCATTGGTTGACATATTTCCAACACTGTCAACAAAATGGCACTAGGTTGAGGGCTAGATGACAAGTTGAGCCCTTTGAGTTTGTTTTGAATCTCTTATCGTAAATGCCTCATCCTCAAATTATACTCCCAGGGTGTTTTTCTAACCTGTCCCCTAGTGAAATTTCAATCCCTGATGAGTCTCTCCATGAATTGTCTCAACTCAATATTGATGGTGAGGGTGATACATCCTTTGCCAAGCATGGATCTCTTTTTCTTAAGTTTTGTGAATATTATGAAATTAATTGTGAAGATGTGGCTTGTAGTGTTTTTTACCTCACCCTTGAAGGTCGAGTTAGTCCATGGTGTCACACTCTACCGCCTGCTTCCATTCATTCTATTAACAATCTCATCTAGGAGCTTCATTTAACATTTGATAGGTATGATTACCAAGATGATTATAAAATAATCAATCAATTGAGGATTTCTCTAATTGATTCCTTCACCTTTGTTATGAATTTCTTTAAGAAGATATGGGTTCGGATTTCTTCAAACAAAATTTTGAGTGTTTGGTTCATATCTCTTTGCACGGTGAATCTAAACCACCTGATGTCTCTTCTTCCCCAACTCTTGTAAACCATGAGACACCTTTAATTTTAGAGGAGGAACTCACTGCTCCTTTTATTCCTTGGCCTCCTCCTTTTCCAGTTCCAATGAGGGTGCCTCCTTATGATGATAATAAAGTTGGGAGATCTGCTAATCAATTTCCTAATCCATCTCCTCATTCTTCTTCCGCTTTTCATGACTCTGACTCAATGAAGGAAATCCCATAATAGTTGATGAAGCCCATGGTGAAGACTAACTCCTTCATTCCGTAAGATGATGATACTATTCATAACTGTGGTCTCAAATCTGATCTAGATTTCTGTTATCTGTTATCATCTACATGCCATGACTCTTTGTACCGTGATCATCTTCATCAATCGACTCCAACAACTAATTTTTCACATTCTCTTGCTTTTCGAGTTACTCGTTCAAATTGCGATTAGATACAAGGAAATCACATCACATAGGTAGAGGGGAAGGAAGGTGAAGATGCTTTCATTTTTTCTTCTCTTTTCCAAAATCCTCCATGTGAAGATGATGCACTCCCATTCTTGGATGATTTCCAATACGCTAATATCGGTAGTGAATCAAATGCAATCAATCTATAGCCTTGGGATACAATAATTCTGATGACGAGGGCTTTGTTAATGTATGCGACCATGAATGTCCAGGTGCATCATCTAATCTTTTGGTTTCTCATGAAGACTTTAATTTAGATCCAAAATCTGATTCGGTCAAAGAAGACATTCTTGTCGAAACTTCATGTTCATTCCACTATCCCTTGTGCTCTATTGTTTTTGATGTATCTGCTTGCGATGAAGATACTCAATGCTCTTCAAGTTCTTCATCCGATGAGTTAACTTCTCAATTGACAAAAGGTGGTGAGATTATCCATGATGAGAATTAAAACAATCAAATCATTGATTACTCTTTCCATCCCTCATCATCTGTTCTCTCGCATGAAGACAACTCTCCAAACCAACTTGCTCATGAAATTTCTCTGATTCATACATCTTCAGATTTGGGATCAGATGAATATTTCAACTTGAGTAATCTGATAGAAAAATCCGTTCAAGTCAGTGACCAAGATGGCTGCCATCCGGTGAGTAGTGGCCTTATTGAAACCAGTGGTAGCAATTATCCTCACACCATGCACGATATGGTTCAATCTTTAGGATGCGATTTTACAATCCTTGAAAGTTTCGGGACTTATCAGGAAGTCGAGGCAATTCCACTTTCATTGATGGTTATGATCTTGCAACTTTGGTAAGCTCCTCGAACTAAGTCAGATTTGGTTTCTCTCGCACATTCCTTCTCTTTGCATGGTTTCACTCGATGTAAATCTCTTTCTAAAATATGTTTGGTATTTCAGATGTAATCTTTCAAACTTTCAAGATTTTGTTTATAGTCAGATTCAAGGATCTTCTTTAGTTGATTCATATTCATGCAAATATCCCTCATCAAACTCGGGTTTGGAATGTGTATCTCTCACAGAGTCATGGAATTGTGAAGTTGATCATTTGAAAGACTATCTTTGGCTGAAGAGATCATGCCTATCAGATTCATTTCTTAATAGTCATCTCTTGATTTTTCTTGTGAATGTTGTACTACAAATCTTTCCCTTCATCGCACTTCAAATCCTCTTGAGTGATAATGAATGCATGAGTTATCGCGTGAATCAAATTATTCTCTATTCACTATGTCCTTATTGGTCTCATGTATTTTTTGGCTAGCATCCCTTTTAAATTCTTTCGATGATTATTGTGCTTGTACAATTTATCACTAGTTACAGGAAAATGGTTTGTCACATTAGACTTGCGAGGAAGTTGGTTCGATTGTTCAGAGCATCCACAGATCTTTTCAAATTGATTTATCTTCGTTAACTACTAGCTGGGAATCTAATGCTTTAATCTTTCCATCTAATCACAATATTAACTGTCATGTGTTGTACCATTCTCCCACCAGTATATTTAATGACAATTGTTTCACGTCGATTAATCTTTATGGTTTATTTCACCATTCAGATACTTGTCAAGCAACTGAGGCACTTCAACCTTTCATTGATGGTTATGTTAGGTCCTCGTTATCTTGACAAGCCTTCAGAATATGATTAGATCTATTTTCCCTCACAAGATTCTCATCCTAATCATGTGCTTTTAATTGAAGATTCATTATATGAAAGTTTTCAAGATTTTCAAGAGGATTGTTTTGAATTTCATTATCTAATCACTGAATGGTTGGAGTAATCTTACTTGGAAAGATCCATTGCAAATAACAAGTTTCGACCTTTTCTCGTGCTTTCTAAACAGGATGACACAGAAGAAGGTTCATTCGCAAGAATTCTTTGAGGTTTGTCTTATTATGGTTTCCGTCGAAAATGTGACACATCTTTCTGCCCAGAGGCAAGACCTTCCTCTTGTTGTTCAAGTTCTTCAAGCTCTCATCTTTTCTCTTGCACATTAATTTATATTTGTTTTAATTGATCGTATCTTTTTCATTGCAGGTCGGGAATAACTACAATGGCTTCATTGGAAATTTCATTATACGTGACCCCCGACCTTCTAGTTGTTAGGTTAGGAGTAGGACTATATGCATTAAAGTTTCCCCCCTCTTGCATTGATTATGCACTTGTCCTCTTTAGTCTTTTTAGTCTTTTCTTACTTCTGTCTTCCATAATGTTTGGTTTAGCCTCCTTTGTTTGTGCTTTGGTTCCGCTTCCTTGTTGTGTAGTGTTTTTTCCTTTTGTTATGTTAATAAGACTTTGAATGAAGGGTGTACTATTTGTTTTCTAAAGGATAATGTGCCAAAATAGAGAAGGATTTACTGAAACTGCGACATTTGGATAACTCTCCATCCTTCTTCCTTGTCTTGGTTACACCTTTTGGTCGATGATGTTATGACAGAAAATATGATCCTTGCCTTAGGAAAGCCTTATGTCGGACCACGATTCCATGTCTATTCTGGAAACCTTACACCTACATTCAGTATTTATGTTTTGATGTTTTCATATTGATCTAATCAAGTAGAGAACAACAAGGGTAAAATCTAAATGAGCAAACCAATATCATAGGTATTATTTATGATTATCTGGAGGGACAACCTCTACTGCTCTCAATAAGTTGGGATCTCTCTTCCACCCATTAAATAAATAAGTGTCGATGCACAATCCTATAAAAATAAATAAATAAAGGTGAAAGAAGAGAAAGGATTCCTGCGCAGAGAGATGAAGCAAGAAACTTCATCGGGAAACTATCCAGGCTCACTCGCAGCGAAGCAATGTTTGTGTTCCTAACATGACTCCGTTGGGGTACTGTCTAGGTCTGTTGGCAGGGAAGCAACACCAGAGATGAAAAATACACTCTCAAAATCTAAATCTCACAAACTTCATTACCCTTTCCTGATTCAAGACATTGTATGATCACTGACCTTATGTTTGTGTTTAACCAGGTAAAGGAATGAAGGGGACTATGTTTATACACTGGGTAAATGGGGAAGCCATGGTAATATCGATGATGAGTCAATACTCCCTGAAGAACTATACTATGCATGAAATAATTGACCAACGCAGAGAAGCTGGAGTTCTACCAATGTGTCGCCAAGTGTTGTCACTGCGACAAACACCCTCCAAAATTTTTCCTACACTTGAATTTTGGAGCCTACCATGGATATTACTATCAACTTTTTTATAGTCTTTTATAGCTCTGAATATTCTTTGAGATCCCTTCTGGATTGTAAGTGTCGAAGTCACCTACTCACACATGCTCAGTCTGTGATGAATTCATGAGCGCAGTTCTTCACGCAAGCTCGAATAAGCCTAGAAAAATCTATCAAGACAATGTTTTCTCTATGTTCAATCCATGTCGACAACTAGTGCACACTAACGTTGAAAGTTTCTCACTTCTAGTTGTGTTTGTAATTCTATTTTGGTGAGTTTTGCAAACTGTCGCTTTTGTGCACTCTTGCTTTCACGAGTGTCATTTTCATGCTTTTGAATGTCGCTCTTGTTTTCTCTCGCTTTAATTATTATCGTTTTCATTGTCATTCACATATCACAACTGTTCGCACGTTTATTTTCATGTCGCAAGTGTCGTATTTTGGCGTCGCAATTGTCGTTTATTGCGTAAAATGCAGTTTTGGCTTATTTTAGGGGGGAATCTTTGTGATAATGAGTTGTTATTATCATGTAGACATGTTTCACACTGATTTCCAAAGTTTCAAGCACTGTCACATAAGTGTCGTTTCTTTTGTCACAAAGTGTATCTTTTGTGTTGCACTTGGTAGGAGTCATCACAAAGTTGTTACATTGAGGGTCATGTGTTATGAGTATTTCGTGTTGTGTTTTCAAGTGAACTAAGTGTGTTATCATGTTCAAGTATTGATTTTATTTAACTTCCCCTCACTAATCCAACACTGTCAAAATTGGTAAAACTCCCAACCGGGCCACTCAGTTTCATCCAACCCCCCTGAACTGCACAGTATCAGTCCTCAAGCAACAACCTTATCTCTAGGCACTATGCAATGCATAATCTCTGCCTCCCATAACTATGCATTTCGCAACCTCAGTGCTTAAGACCAATCCATGAATCCTAGAACTACACAATCTTTCTCTCCAACCAAGTCAGCATTATGCATTATGCAGTCTCACTCCTAAATCCTCAGTCTTGAGCTCCTGAATTGCACAAATGTGCAATAACTAGGCCTCCTGTCCTTCCAATATTATGCATTTCTTGATTTCAGTGTTCAAACCTGGGCTTTAACTTCCAAAACTATGCAATCATGCCCTCCGACTAGGCCTAAACTACGCATTGTGCAGTATCAGACCTCAAGAATAACTCTTGAGCTCTTGACCTACGCAGCCACCTAGTCTCCTCTGCCTTCAAGAACTATGCAGTTGGTTGAAACAGTGTAAAACCCCTCATCCTAGCTCACTAACTCCCAAAACTGCGCAATTTGCTTACCCAATCTAGCTTGAACTGTGTATTACACAGTCTCAAGGCTCAAGCTTCACCCCTGACTGCCTGAGTTGTGTAATTACGTAGTCACTAAACCTCCCCCTTATCTTATCACCTGGTTTCGACTTAGTCAGTGGATCATCATGCAACTCCTTAAACTAGGGGCTTATCGAACTGATGTCATAATGTCATAAGTGAATTGTAGATGCAGGTTCTTGTCATACCGTGACAGGATAATGATGAAGAAGATGAAGAAGGAAACCATGGCAGAAGACATTTCATTAGCTAATAAATCAAGAGAAAGCAAAGGGACATCAAATTGAGACAACAACTGGAGATCAAGTTCCACTAAATACTCCTCATCTCTAAGCCATTTGGAGGACAAAGAAGAAGATCATGATCCATCTCTTAGAAAACACAAAGCAAGAAGCAACAAAGAATGGCTTGACATTGACATGTCATCAGTGTCATGTCACGAGTCATCATGTGCCACATCATTTTGTGGAATATGTAATTCAATATTGGAGAAATATAATGTAAAGTGGAAGTCCAAGAGTCATTCATGTAGTATGAAAAGTCATGTAGGAAGTCAAAAGGTCATAGAGAAGTCGAATAATCATAAGGGTAGCCCAAGAGTCACAAGAGAGGTGAAGGATCACCCCATTTCTTATATATAGACTCTCGTGGTACAAGAAAATGACTTTTCAACTTGGCTTCTCCCATAAGGCATCAGAGAGACAAAGTTAGTACTTTTGGGGAGTAAGTTGTGGCTCCAATGCTCCACTATTTAAGCTAGTGATGCTCATTGTATTCATGTATCTTGGGACCTTTACTTAATACTTGAAGCCTGATGGTTAGCACATTTTCATGCATGGATTGTGAATCTTTGTAATAATGTTCTGTGAATATTTATGATTCATGCTTAGTAGTTGAACTATTTCGATTATTTTAGTGCTTATCTGATCCAAAATGGATCTAGAATAGACTTCTAAGTCTAAAAATCTTCCTCACAGAGGAAAATGAAAGTCAAAGGATTCTCTTGGGAATAGTCTCATTGCGTAGATCTTTTCAATATGAATCTACTGCAATTTGAATGGACCAGAATGGATTCTGGACGAAGGAGTTATTGTAAAAATAAAATTGCCCAATGTCCTTAGAAAAGGAGGCAATTTCTTATAAATGGGACTTAAGGGCTCCTTAAAGAAATTGCATCGAAAAGGTTCAAAGGGAGGACTTAACCGCAGGTGAAAGGACTTCCCGATTGGCGATCTCCGACATATCACATCGGCGATAGACTTACATATCATATCGGAACTCAGACAAAGCGACTTGCGATTGTGATGGATCGGCATTCGAGATCGCAACCAATACAAAGGGCCGTTACATGCGACATACGCCAATGCGATGGCGCCGATATGCGACAACGCCGACATGTGATTGTGATAACGCAATCGGCAATCAGCAAACCCTTGATACAAGGGCTAATGCACATGCAATTGCGATATGCGATAAAGGCACGGACCTGATAGGTTTATGGATGCGATTTCATTTAATTTGAAATCTGGCATGGGCGCTCAAAAGCGGATTTTTGTGTATTTGGGTTTTTGGCCATACGCAATGCGATTGGCGATGTGCGATAAAAGCACGGACCCGAGAGGTTTATAAATTCGATTGCATATATTTTGAGTTATGGTTAAATGACTCATGATGCATTTTCCTGTGTAAATCTGAACACTTTTGTGTATTGGAAATATGGTCGTATTCAGGATTTTGTCTGAAGAAAGGCTGCCAATTCCTTTGTAAATTGTCCCTATTCTTGAATCATCTGTGCCATGCTGTAAGTGGGCGTTTTGTAACAATGATGCGTTGTAACAGGAATGTGTTATACATATAGAGCCACAGAGCCACAGAGCCAAATGGCCAATCGCAGAGCCATAGAGCCACAGAGTTGGAGGGCTAGTCGAAGAGACGCAGAGCCGCAAAGGAATGATTCCCATGATGAGAGACAGAGGAATGGTTGGGGGAGCCGCAGAGTCGGAGGATTCCTCAAAAGCCAGGGAGTATGACTCTCACAGGGGGGATCACAAACATGTAGCAACAGAGAAGTAAGTCTCCCTTCAGGAGTCTCCCTTAAGGGTGCTCACAACAAAGCAAAGAGTTGAGAGCTAGAGCCGAGAGCCAGAGCCAAGAGCCAATGAGCTGAGAGACAAAGAGCTCGAGAATGCCAACAAGCCACCAGAGGTTGGAGGCTTGGTAGAGGTCGAAGCCACCAGAGGTTGGGAGGCCGGAGCCGCAGTTCCTCAAAAGCTTGAGCGCAGCAGAGTTGCAGAGCACAAAAGGCCAGAGAGCCGTAGAGATGAGGATTTCACAGAGTGCCACCAGAGGTTGGAGGCTTGACAGAGGCATAACCACCAGAGGTCGGAGGCAGAGCCTCAGAGCCAAAGAGCTCAAAGCAGACTTCTAAGAGCCATGGAGCTGCAGTGAAGTTGAGAACAACAAAGAGATCAAATGATCAAGTTGTTGCTGGTGTTTGGTGTGTGCTGAAGACAGAAGAAGGAATTCTAGAGACAATAAAAGAAGTATGAGGGAGTTGGTGCAAGCTAGGAGCTCAAGATAGCCCGAAGCGCTGATTGAAGGAATCTAGTCGAGTGAAGCCTAGATCTATCTGCAGAGTATGGACTGCCAGCGGGATAATATAGTATTCTAAACCCATAGGTTTAGTTGTAAACTAATGGAGTTAAGTGTGGAACTTGTAAAAGAAGCATTACCATAATCCCAAAGATCCTAATCTAGTTGATTAAAGCTCAAGGAGACATAACTCAAGATATCAGGGTGAACTCCATATTATGTTGTTGTCTTATGTGTTTGCTTATTTGTTGCATTTTACTGTTATGTGTGTTTATATACTAATTTAAGCAAATAAACTTAAGGCATTCGATCAGTTAAGGGAAAACTAAAAGCATACACTTATTTCAAGTTCCTTTAATTCCGCAAATTATCAATCATAAGCATAGATCTTGGGGATATATAAGCTTTGGAGTGGGATAGGTTCTTGTAAGCATGATAAGAAGCCTTTAGTGTCCCATTTCAGATCAGGAAGTATCAGAGCTGGTTATATCAGAGCATCAGGGTGATTAACCCCACCTTCAAAGAAGGTGGTATCAGAGCTGATTATATCGGAGCATCAGGTTGATTAACCCTACCTTCAAAGAAGGTGATATTGGAGTTAAGTTATACCAGAGCAGGTTGTATGATGAAGCAAGTTGTATCATGATGCAAGTGGTATCAGATCAGAATGCTTGATTGACAGAGCAATCTATTTACTTACTTAACTTGAAAGGTGTTTAAACAATCGAGGATTGATTGTTTGTTGTTGGTAAACTAACTATTATTTGAGTTTGTGAAGGTGAAGGGAAAGCTATTGATAGCTAAGTTTAGGAGAGGACAAGAAGGAAGAAGGGCTGAGGGCATTCTCCTTATCCCAATGGACCTCAAAAAAATCCTTGAAGTACAAGAAGTTTGTTGCAAAAGGTTGCTTGAATAAGCTCTTTGTTAATCTTGTTTGATGTTCTTTTATTCATTTTGATATTGACTACTTCTACAAGTGAGTCCTCAAATCCTTCCTTCATTTCATCATGATGGATATGGTGAGATAAATGAGTATTGGACTTTGAGAGCAGTTGAATTCCATGTAGGAAGAGAAGCAGTTGCTTTCTAACAAATTGCAAGAAATGGAGAAACAACTTCATATTGCAAATATGAACCTGGAAAGGGTGCATGAGTTGTAGACACGACTCCTAGTTGCCAAAGAAGCCTTAGTCAAGTATCAGCTTGAAGAAGAGGTAAATAATTCTAGTTTGTCTTCAAATTCCGCTAAGAATATTTATGTTGGTTATTTTGAAAAACGTACCAGAGGTATAGGGTCCAAGTTAATGTCCAAAATGGGCTATGAAGGAAAAGGCTTGGGCAAACATGCACAGGGTATTGTTGAGCCAATAATGGTTGAGGAAAGGCCTAAGTATTTGGGTCTTGGCTATGGACAATCTTATGGAAAAAGTTCTAAAGCTACCATGAAGACAATTGAAATAGTTCCAAGAAGGAGTTTCATTTCAGGTCTTCTACCTCAAGAGTGTAAAGATTATATTCATGGGGAATGCAATAGCTAGAAACATCATTTTTAGGAAGTTGGTGTTCATAGCCATGCACTTGAACCAAACAGTTGTGGAAACTTTGAAAGTAATGAAGAGATTGATGGTGTTCCAAAGGGAGCTACTTCTTCATTCAATTCACCTCCTCATGAAGGCAATAAAGGTGAAAGAGAAAGGTATAAATCTGGTTTTAACCATATTCCTTTTGATTATGTAAAGCGTGATAAATTTCCATATAAGCATTGGAAAAGAATTACATGTTCCTTTTGTGGTTTGGATAGCCATAATGTTTATAGATATTGGAAGAGAATGGTCACATACAGGAAACTTTTGAAGGAAAGGAAGCAAAAAGCCAAAGGTCCACTGGATAAGGCAAATCATGCTGTCAAGAAGATGCACATGTGTTGCACTTACTGCCATAAGCAAGGACATATTGCTTAAAGGTGTTGGACTTTGAATCCAACAATGCTTCCACGAAACTTGAAGAAGGTGGAAAGAGAAAATGGTAAGAATGGAAAGGAAGTTTCCATAAATGATGTGTTTCAAGATGATTCACATGTTGTTGTTGATGTGCAAACAAAGGTAGGACCTTTGAAATGGATTGGTAAGAAATGGTTAGAGTTCTTATCCAATTAAAGTTGCATAACTTTTGATGCGAACATAAATGGATCACATCTATTTGCATTTCTTTGTTAATGAGGTGCAAGTTGCAGGTTTTTACCAAGAAGGTGAATGGAAAAAGTTGAGTAGGAGACTCGCTTTATTGCTCCAACATTATATTCATTTCAGCTTCGAAAGTACAGTGTGCTTAAGTGAAAGTTGAAGGATGAAATGCATGCATAAGCATGATATGCATGAACATAGGGATGTTGATGATTTCCTTGTATTTGAACATGTATGTGTAATTAACTTGAAGGATTGATTACTTTGATTTTAAACATGCATGTAATGTAATATTGACTTGGAAAAAGTTGATTTGGTCTCCAAGATGGAGATAATGATGAAGTGTTTCATCTTTGAAAAAGAATCCTAAAGTTCTTTTTCTACGTGTTTGACCTGAAGGGTCAATTGTTTTAAAGGCATGTTTTGTTGGCTTGTTATCTAATCAATCATTTGTATGCAAATGTAAAGACATGGAGGTGTTCACAAGATGTGAAATCTGTTTCTTTTGATGAAGCAAGAGTTTAGGCCATCCAATTGTTGTCTGTTATCCTGTTGTTGTTGACAATATGTCAAACAGGTACAAATGAAAATTTTGTGAAGCAGATGTAGCTTCACATTGGTTTGAGCCACCATGGATCAATGATCAAGGCAAAAAAGTTCAAACTACCTTCTGTAACTTTATCAACAGGAGTTTTGCATGAAGACAAGGAGGAAGACAGTTCTTAACCGGAGGACAAGCACATCCAGGAAGGAAGTGTTCAAAGGCTTTCGTTCAGAGGCACTATGCAAGGCAAGTGTATGGAGGTTGAAAGAAGAGGGTGAGGTACTCTCATTTACTGTTCAGATCAGTGTATCAATCTTTTGGAGTCCAAAAGCTTTTTAGTGGGAAGGCGTGATCCAAAATGGATCTAGAATAGACTTCTAAGTCTAAAATTCTTCCTCACAGAGGAAAATGAAAGTCAAAGGAAGCTCTTGGGAATAGTCTCATTGTGTAGATCTTTTCAAGTTGAATCTACTGCAATTTGAATGGACTAGAATGGACTCTGCATGGAGGAGTTATTGTAAAAAGAAAATTGCACAATGTCCTTAGAAAAGGAGGCAATTTCTTATAAATGGGACTTAAGGGCTCCTTAAATAAATCGCATCAGAAAGGTTCAAAGGGAGGACTTAACTGCAGGTGAAAGGACTTCCCGATTGGCGATCTCCGACATATCGCATCGGGGAAAGACTTACATATGATATCGGAACCCGGACAGAGTGACTTGCGATTGCGATGGATCGGCGATTAGGATCGCAACCAATACAAAGGGCCGTTACATGCGACATACACCGATGCAATGGCACCGATATGCGAAAACGTCAACATGCGATTGCGATAACGTGATCGACGATCGATGAATCCCCGATACAAGGGCCAATGCACATGCAATTGCGATATGCGATCAAGGCGTGGACCCGATAGGTTTATGGATATAATTTCATTTAATTTGAAATCTAGCATGGGTGCTCAATAGTGGATTTCTGTGTATTTCCATGTACTTGGGTTTTTGGCCATACACAATGCGATTGGCAATGTGTGATAAGAGCAGGGACCCAAGAGGTTTATAAATGCGATTGCATATATTTTGAGTTTCGGTTAAACGACTCATGATGCGTTTTCCTGTGTAAATCCGAATACTTTTGTGTATTGGAAATATGGTTGTTTTCAGGATTTTTTCTGAAGAAAGGCCGTCGATTCCTTTGTTAACTGTCCCTGTTCTTGAATCATTTGTGCCACAATGTAAGCGGGCGTTTTGTAAGAATCATGCATTGTAACAGGAATGCGTTACAGGCAGAGAGCCACAGAGCCATAGAGCCAAATGGCCAGTCGCAAAGCCACAGAGCCAGAGGGCAAGCCGAAGAAATGTAGAGCGGCAAAGGAATGATTCCTCATGATGAGAGACAAAGGAATGACTAGGGGATCCGCAGAGTCAGAGGACTCCTCAAAAGTCAGAGAGTGTGACTCTCACAGGGTGGTTCACAAACATGTAGCAGCAGAGAAGTAAGTCTCCCTTCAAGAGTCTCCCTTGAGGGAGCTCACAGCCAAGAGCCAGAGCCGAGAGCTAGAGCTAAGAGCCAAGAGCCGAGAGCCAGAGCCAAGAGCCAGCGCTGAGAGCCAAGGAGCCGAGAGCAAGAGCCGAGAGCCAGAGCCAAGTGCTAAAGCCGAGAGCTAAAGAGCCGAGAGCCAAAGAGCTCGAGAATGCCAGTGAGCCACCATAGGTTGGAGGCTTGGTAGAGGTCGAAGCCACCAGAGGCTGGGAGGCGGGAGCCACAGTTCCTTAGAAGCTTGAGCGCAACAGAGTTGCAGAGCATAGTAGGCCAGAGAGCCGTAGAGCTGAGGATTTCGCAGAGTACCACCAGAGGTTGGGAGGACAACAAAATGAGCCACCAGAGGTTGGAGGCTTGATAGAGGCATAGCCACCAAAGGTTGGAGGTAGAGCCTCAGAGCCAAAGAGCTCAAAGCAAACTCTAAGAGCCATGGAGCTATAATGAAGTTCAGAACAACAAAGAGATCAAATGATCAAGCTGTTGCTGGTGTCTGATGTGTGCTGAAGACAAAAGAAGGAAATCTAGAGACAATAAAAGAATTATGAGGGACTTGGTGCAAGCCAGGATCTCAAGATAGCCCGGAGCGCTAATTGAAGGAATCTAGTCCAAAGAAGCTTAGATCTGTCTGTAGAGTATGGACAGCCAGTGGGATAAGATGGTATTCTAAACCCATAGGTTCAGTTGTAAACCAATGGAGTTAAGTGTGGAACTTGTAAAAGAAGCATTACCATAATCCCAAAGAGCCTAGTCGTGTTGACTAGAGCTCAAGGAGACATAGCCCAAGATATGAAGGTGAACTCCATATTATCTTGTTGTCTTATGTCTTTGCTTATTTGATACATTTTACTATTACGTGTGTTTATATATCAGTTTAAGCAAATAAACTTAAGGCATTCGGTCAGTTAAGGGCAAACTAAAAGCATACACCTATTTCAAGTTCTTTTAATTCCGCAAATTATCAATCATAAGCATAGATCATGGGGATATATAAGCTTTGGAGTGGGAGAGGTTCTTGTAAGCATGACAAGAAGCCTTTAGTGCCCCATTTCAGATAATTATCTAATTGAAGACGTGTTGTAATGGTTGTAACAATCGTGACAACTATGTGGACTATTCTGCTTGATGTTAGGCGGTTATATTTTCGCTTATGTGCACCTCTACTAGGGTGGTGCTATTACCACTCCCTTAGAGGCTCATCTTTCCTCCCTTCACAGTAGAAGAACCTGGATACACCTGAAACAGAACATTCACCAGGGACACTTACTTGCTTTTCGCAAAGGCACATATACACTTCTCTCTCTCGTTGACCATTAAAGCCAAGGAAAATCTATAAGAAAATATGGAAACCAGGCTGATATTGTGGATGGGGCTCCTATTACAATGGTGTGAGGTATAACTGGGACTTCACATTGGGGAGAACCCTTTGGTTAATGGATTTCCAGAACCATAAACAAAATAGCGCTAGAAGGAAGGCGAGATGACAAGTTGAGCCCTTTGAGTCTGTTTTGAATCTCTTATTGTAAATGGCTCATCCTCAAATCATACTCCTAGGGTGTTTTTCTAACTTGTCTCCTAGTGAACATTTAATCCCTGATAATTCTCTCCATGACTTTTCTCAAATCAAGTTTTATGGTGAGGGTGATACATCCTTTACCGAGCATGCATCTCTTTTTCTTAAGTTCTATGAATATTATGAAATTGATTGTGAATATGTGGCTTGTATTGTTTTCTACCTCACCATTGAAGGTCGAGTTAGTCGATGGTGTCACACTCTATCACCTGCTTCCATTCATTATCTTAACCATCTTGTCGAGGAGAATAATTTAACATTTGATAGGTATGGTTACCAAGATGTTTATAAAAATAATCAATCAACTTAGAATGGAGCCTGATGAATTAGTTGAGGATTTCTTTATCGATTCCTTCACATTTGTTATGAATTTCCTTAAGAAGATATGGATTGAGATTTCTTCAAACAAAAGTTTTAATGTTTGGTTCATATCTCTTTGCACAGTGAATCTGAACCAGTTGATGTCCCTTTTTCCCCAACTCTTGTAAACCATGAGACACCGCTAGTTTCTTAGGAGGAATTCACTACTCCTTTTGTTCCAATGAGGGTGCCTCTTTGAAATGATAATAAAGTTGGGAGATTAGATAATCAAATTCCTAATCCATCTTCTCATTATTTTTCCACTTTTCATGACTCAAATTTAATGGAGGAAATCACAGAATGGCTCATGAAGCCTACAATGAAGATTAACTCCTCCATTCTGCAAGATGATGTTACTATTCATAACTCTGGTCTCGAATCTGATCTAGATTTCTATTATCCTCTATCATCTACATGCCATGACTCTTTGTACTATGATTAGCCTGCTGAATCAACTCCACCAGATAATTTTTCACATTCTCTTGATTTTCGAGTTGCTCGCTCAAATTGTGATCAGATACAAGGAAGTCACATTACACAGGAAGAGGAGTAGGAAGGTGAAGATGCTTTCAATCTTTCTTCTCTTTTTCAAAATCCTCCATGTGAATATGATGCGCTTCCATTTTTGGATGATTTTCAATCTTCTAATCATGGTGGTGAATCAAATGCAATCAATTCTTATAATCAATCTGTAGCCTTGGGCAACAATCATTCCGATGATGATGACTATGTTGATGTATGCGATCATGAATACCTAGGTGCATCATCTAATCTTTCGATTTCTCTTAAAGACTTTACTTTAGATCTAGAATTTGATTCGTTCAAAGAAGGCGTTCTTGTCGAAACTTCTTGTTCATCTCACTATCCCTTGCGCTGTATTGTTTTTAATGTATATAATTGCAACGAAGATACTCCATGCTCTTCAATTTCTTCATTCGATGAGTTAACTTCTCAATTGACACATGGTGGTGAGATTATCCATGATGAAAATTAAAACAATCAAATCATTGAGTACTCTTTCCATCCCTCAACATCTCTTCTCTTGAATGATGACAACTCTCCAAACCAACTTGCTCATGAAATTTCTCTGATTCATACATCTTCAGATTTGCAATCATATGAATCTTCCAAAATGAGTAATCTGGTTGAAAAATCTAGTCAATATAGTGACAGAGTTGGCTGCCATCCGATGAGAAGTGGTCTTATTAAACCCAATTGTAGCAACTATCCTCACACGATGCATGATCTAGTTCAATATTTAGGATGCAATTTTACAATCATTGGGAAGTTTTGGGACTTGTCCAGAAGTCGTGGCACTTCAACTTTCACTGATGGTTATGTTAGGATCTCATGACTCTCGTAAGCCCCCTAAACTAAGTCATATCTGGTTTCTCTCACATAATCCTTCTCTTTGCATGTTTTCACTCGATGTAAATCTCTTTCTGAAAGATATTTGGTGTTGTAGATGTAATCTTTCAAACTTTCAAGATTTGGTTTCTATGTAGAAATTCCTTGTAGATTCAAACTGCTTATGTAATATGCTAAAACAAAAAACTTGAATCTACTCTACTTATCAACGAAATAGTTAATCGATTAATAAATCATGAATCATACAAGAGAAAGAATTCAATCAACACATTACACAATGATTTCATGGGGAAAGTTGTAGCTAAAAACTCCTGCTATCTGTAGATTGCCTTAGTCATAAACTATGAGAAGATTACAATGTTTTGCTCAAGCCCGAGCAACCTTTTGCACTATCTCTATTTGTCTCACTGCTTCCTAGACAAGCCCAGGCCAATACTTAAATGAATTTTTTGCTTGCCCAAGTCCCTATTTCCTTACATTGTTCCTCAAGGAATTATACCCCTATTAATTAGGGGAATTCCTTAATATGAATTGCGGAATCATCATAGGCCTTCCTCTGACTTTATGCACCACCTGTAAAATTTAGATGATTGTACAAATGTTAGTACAATGTCCCTGAATTCCAATCTCAACAGGGTAACTCTCAAATCTCACATGCATGAGTTATTTAGGGCTGAATTATTAGTTAATTGGTTGAACACATGAAGCAACACCCCACTGTTAGACCTCCTACTAGTTCCTCCAACAATTGGAACTAGTTTAACTGACTTTAACTAAGTTAAATTGAATTAATTAATTACAACTCAAAATAAACTCAACCACGGCTCCTATAAAGTAGGAGACACTCTACATGACTCAAGTTAGGCCCTCAACTCAAATTAACTGAACCAACTAAGTCAAATTAGCTTAGTTAACTCGTAAAAGTTGTCTTGTGATGTGGAATTACAAATTTTCTCCTAATTTAATTCAAGGGGAAATTAAATCAGGATTTTCTTGTTGCATTTTCAACACTCCCTCTCAACAAGAAAGGGATTTACATCTACCTAGATCTAACACCTTTGGAATGTACTGCATGAAACACCTCTCATTGTTGTTGCTACTACTGCAACATCTGAAATTGAGAATAAAAAATAAATAAAAATAATAACTAAATCAATTTGCAACTGTCTACTAGGAAAACTGTTCTTGTTGACTCTCCTACTAAGCCTCCTGCTCTGCTGTCAACTCTACTCTACACTCGATATCTGATTGAGACTAATCCTCCTTCCATGGTAGGACTGGATGATTTTAAAGAGAAAATTCATACAGGTGAGTCAAATTCAAAATAATGGTGGAATAACATGTTCAAAGTTTTTTAACCCAACGTTGGGTTAAAAAACTATGAACAGGTTATTCCACCATTAATTTGAATTTGATCCTCCTACTACTGAATACTATGGGCCCTCGTAGCAAGGTAATGATTAATGAGACAAAAAACACCCCAATGGACACTACCCAAATTTCTGCAACTCTTGGGACTATTGCTTCACATCACCTCACCTCACACTTGGAGGTATGGCCACATGTGCTCCCTCTGCCCACTCAGCTTGAAATTCCCCCCTACTAGAGGTCTCTGCTTAAGTGGATGTTTCCACTCTGTCTACTCTCTGCTTCTCCAATTGTGGTTGCTCCACAACTTGCTGAGGTTGCTTCTGAGGCTCCATTTTGAGAGGTAAATTATGCTACCTCTCTACCAACAAGTTTCTAACATTTGTGTTTCTCATCAAGGATTTGCATGCATATTCGACCTCAAGTGCATATAGGATCTTGATTCGTACACCAATCTTCTTCACTTGTCCTGTGGAAATGTATATAAGGAAAACCTTTCCTTTGCTAAATATCACATTGTGTTCATGGTCTTCCAGTACCGCAATAGAAATAAGATTCTTCTTTAGTCTTGGAACATCTATCACATCTGTGAGTCTGAGAGGGGATCCAAACTCCCTCTGAAAAGTAATTGTAGCGATACAAGTCACGCTATACCTTCCATCGTCTCCAAACTCAATGCCTTGCTTGAGGCCTTTCTCCTCCAAGTCACTAAAGATATCTCTATTCCCTGTCATATGGAACAAGGAATTGTTATTGAGATACAACATGCTTTACATTACTGTGATTGTTGTGCATGCAATGAGAGTAAAATCAAGCTCGTATTGTGAAGCTAGAGCTTCACCTGCTACTCCAACTGCAAGCTCCTTCTTGTTTGCCTTCTTCTATGGACATTTCATGGCATAGTGCTTGAATTCATGACAGTGAAAGCACTTGATGTTGGACAAGTATTTCTTCTTGCCTTCCTCGCCTTGAGACTTCTTTCCCTTGGATTTATTTCCTTTGTTGACTAATGCAAATTCATCTTCCACTTCTTTGGAAGAGGTCCCATCTTGGTTGTCCCGCCTTATCTCTTCTTGCACCAAGGTAGACCACAACCGCTCCCCCTTTGGTAGATGCTTCCTCCCATTTACTGAATCCTGGTAGATGTGCCAACTGTTGGGAAGGCCTAGAAGTGCTAGGATAACCAGATCATCTTCACCTACTGTAACACTGACACTTCCAAGCACATCCCAACATTGGGTGAACTTGGTTAAGTACTTTGGTATTGTGTTGCTTGTAGAGCCTCTAACTTACACCTCATCATCCACTATTACCTACTGTTTTTCATCACTTACCTCTCTCTTTTGCCTCATTTTCAATGTAAAACCACCCAGATCATTACATTAGATGTCATTAAGCATGATCAAGTGAGCTTTGCTAATGTGTGACTGTTTTGTTTAGATTTTGACATATTTACAGGCATTCCACAGCCATCTGCTGATTCCGCAGCCATCTGCTGATTCCGCAACCATCTGATGATCCCGCAACCTTTTTGTTAATCTCAAGGTTCCACGTGTCATTTTGCCAAATGAGCCACATGGGCACTTAGGAATCAAGGTGCTCAAGGTTCCTGTGCTATTAGTTTAGCCATCCACGTCATCTGTACCTCCGGTCAACAAGGGTCAAGTTACGGTCAACAAAGGCAGCTTAACAGTGATGCGTAAGCTGTTGGGTAACGTCAGTTCAAACGGTGACTTGTCTGTTACGCGGGTTGTGGGGGACATAATCCAACTCTGGATTCAATGCCCATAACGACCAGAACCTCCAGCTCATCCACGCAGGCTTATGACGTGTTATTGAACCTTAATTACGCATGACAGTTAGTTTATTTTTCAGTTTTAGCTGTGCGCATTAGGATATCTTTCAGATGCCTATAAAAAATTGTGTCTGCGTACGCTTATGTTACTTTTTAGTTGCTGTGTTTTATGAACTTGTTATAATTTTAGTGCATTCCCAGACTCTATTCTAGCACTCTTGACTGTAATTTTCTGCACATGGAGTAATAGAAGCAGTGTTGTTCTGAAGTTTTCAATACCTTGAGTCTTCTTTGGGTTACATGAATGGAGGGCCCCTGTTCATGTTAGCCTTGTATAGTATTTTATGTTCAGCATTTCCTTATTTCCATTCAACATTTCCTTCTGTTGACACATGTACAACGTAATTTACTTTCATGTTATTTCATTTCCAGCCTTTATTTTAAGCTGATCAGCATTGTTCTTTTGCAGGATTTTAACCCGGGATTGCTTGTGTGTTTATCTATTTTCTTTATGTCTAGTGGTAGTTTCAGTTGACAAATTCAAAGTGCTGCCCTTACTTTATTTTCATAGATGATTTTTAGTTTTATTTCTCAAATCTGTCTGCTAACATATGAATGGTCTCTTTATTATAAATTGTCTATCTTTTAGATATCAGAATACTAATAACTTGCAGCCGACTTTGGGTACTTTTTAGACTAATATTTAACTACTTTCTAATCGTGCTTTACACAATACTATGTGTTAGAGGCAGAGAGTTAGAAAGAGAAAAATATTATAACTAGTCTTTAAAGTAGATTTTTCTCATTTTTTATCATTTCTTAGACTTATCTTTAGCTACTTCCTAATCGTGTCTTACACAGTACTATGTGTTAGAGGCAAAGAGTTAGGAAGAGATAAACATTATCATTGGTCTTTTAAGTGATTTTCTTACCTTTTATTTGCAGCAGCATGAATGGTGTCTAATGCCATTAGAAAGTGGTTCTTTGCTTTCAGTTCATTTTAATTCATTTATTTCCTTTAAGTTTTCCTTTTCAGCAAGTAGTTAGAAACCACTAATCACACACTTTCACTCATCTAGAATTCACCTTACACACACCATCACTCATCTGTTTATAATTACATCACTCCATCTTAGGAAGATAAATTAACCATAAACAACACCCCCAAACGACAAAAAGCTTTAAGAGGTTGCTTAAGTACATATAGTACACCTTCACTTCATCAACTTACGAGCCCCGGGTTGACAATTAATGACATCAATTTAGGAACACTAATATGACTAAACATTTTGGCGCAGTTGCCGGGGAAGTGAAATTAAGTAGCCATATTCTTAAAAAAAAAAAACATAAAATTTCAAGGAAAGAAATTGATAACCTATCAAAGTATGCTCTCCTCTTGCACTGCAAGGTGATCTGGAGGATCAGAAAAGAGAAAGTTATTGATTTGGTAGTTTCTTGAGTATGCTCTTCTTGCACCTAGAGTGAACTGGAAGATCAGAAAAAGAACTATTAACTTGACTTGAAGAAAATAATAAAAAATGAGATGCATAGAGCTAGAGATTCTAGAGGAAGGTTTTTAGCTAGAGCTCGAAGTTCAATTTTTACAAGTCCATCTGCTTCAATGGATAGGCAAGAGACACCTCCCTTATCTCCAACCGACACTCCTAGTCCTAGAATTCCTGGAATTCAAGAGCCAAGAGTTGACTCTCCTACACCTTCTATTGAATTTGAACCAGGAAGAGACTCTTCCCTTTCTCCTACAGAAAGACCAATTGTAATTGAGGAAGTAGAATCATCTGAGGAAGAAGGAGAAATCCCTTCTCATTTACCTTTTGTAGAAGAACAAGAATATTTTGAAATCCCTAGGAGAACCATCATGGCAGAGGAAGAAGTAGGTGGTAGAGGTAGACGTAGAGGAGGAAGAGGAGGAAACCATGGAGGAGGTAGAGGTCCCATTGGATGAGGAAATAGAGATGGGGATAACTCATTTGGGTTTCCTATCCTTGATGAGGATTCCCGAGTCACCATGAAAAACATATCACCATCTGTCCTCCCTAACTTCCATGGGTTAAGATCTGATGACCCTGAAACATTTTTATTTGAGTTTGAAGTGGTGTGT
>APFE030393004.1:17602-66242 GCA_000404065.3 Pinus taeda | reverse complement strand
TTTGCAACACATTTTCTCCACTCTGCCAAATCTTAAGCATGAGTTGTTGGAGTCTTAGGAATAAATTTGTCTATGAACTCCTTAAGTCCGTTGTCTTCCAACATTGCTTCCATCCTGTCCTTCCAAGCAATATAGTTCGAACTACCCTCAAGGGCATACTCGAGTCTAAATCTATAGAATGAAATCCTGCTGGCTTTGAAGAATGATCCTGCAAATTCGATTTCACCTGCAAAGACAAACTCATATTCTTCTCTTGTGTGATTTCAGCTTCGATACTGTGTAGAAATTTCATGTAGATTCAAACTGCTTACGTAATATTCTAAAACAAAAGACTTTAATCTACTATACTCATCAACGAAAATAATTATTCGATTGAGAAATCACGAAGCATACAAGAGAAGGAATTCAATCAACACATTACACAATGATTTCCCGAGGAAAGCCATAGCTAAAAACCCCTGTTATCTTTATATCACATTAGTCAGAAAATATGAGAAGATTGCAATGCTTTGCTCAAGCCCAAGCAACCTCTGCACTATCTCTATATGTTTGACTTCTTCCTAGACAAGACCAAGCCAATACTCAACCAATTTTCTACTTTCCCAAGTCCCTATTTCCTTGCGTTTTTCCTCAAGGAATTAGCCCCCCTGTTAATTAGGGAAATTCCTCAATATGAATTGTGCAATCCTCATAGGCATTCCTCTAACTGCATGCACCACTTGTACAATTCAATTGATTATACAACTAATAGTACACTGGGTAATTGTCAGATATCACATGCATGAGTTATTTATGGTCGAATTATCAGTTAACTGGTTAAACGCATGAAGAACACCCCACTATTAGACCTCCTACTAGTTCCTACAATAGTTGGAACTAGTTTAACTGACTTTAACTCAGTTAAACTAGATTAATTAATTACAAGTCAAAATAAAATCAACTAGAACTTCTATAAAGTAGGAGACACTCTACATTACTCGAGAGATTGGTCTGTATTGTAGGTGGAGCCAAAAGGAGAATTCTAGCCAAAACTTCAGTGCATTTTGCAATGAAAGATGCTCATGCTTCATAATCTAACAACCGAGAAAGTTAAAGTGGAGTGGAAGCACTTTGGGTCTGATGAAGCTACATGGGATATGGTTGATCAGATGCATGCTATGTATCCTTCTTTATTCGTTGGTTGAGCGAATGTCATTTGGTATATGTTATTGATGACGTGTTTTGGTTATGTCTATATATGCATATGTATGTTGTAAATTGTTAGGTCCCTATAATACTAGTGTAGCCCCCATATTGTTATTATTATGCCCCATAGAAGCCCACTATTGTTATTGTTGTGCCCTTACATTATTATTGTTATGTAGGCTTTTATTATATTGTGACCCCTTAGACTCATATATATATAGAAAGGAGGTATTTTCATTTGTATCATCCAAGAATTATTCATTTATGTAATGTAAAGGAGGTTCCCCCCTCGAAGAGGATAATTTTTAAGTCGTTCATCTATATATTTGTGAGTTGGTTGCATAACATTTGGTATCAAAGATTTGGATTCTAGGTTTTCGCTGCTTCAAACAAGTCATCATGGAATTTTCACTATAATTTTTTTTCTACAAATCTTCAAAAGCTGAAATTGCAACCACGTGGAGCTGAAATATTTGTGAACATTGTTTATGAATTTTAGATCTTATCCCACTATATTTTTAGAGATATGATCTGAGGAAGTTAGGGTTTTGGCAGGCTCCAAAATTCCATCTAAAACAGGTGACCTAGGGACAATTGTCATAACTTTCTCTCTGAGCATCTGATTTGAATTATGTAATAAGTGATAGAAAAAGGATGAGCTTTAGTTTTTTGGGTATCATTTTTAGGGTCGAACGTTGAAACAATTACACATGGCACTCTGTACAAGCTCGCTCTACTGAACCAATCTATAATCAGGTCATTGTGGGATTTAGGCATAAATCTCTATTGAAGAACCCAATATTGGTCTGACTGGAAATAAGACTCTAAGGGATACAACAGGACAAAATTTTAGATCTTGGAGATTTGCAATTACATAACTACAACATATGCAATATCTAGCTCCTAAAAAGCAAGAAAAAGGTGTGTATTTTCAAAATTTTGCATAACTTTTGTTTGCAAAATGAGTTTGAAGTGATTCAAAGGGAATAATGAAGCATAGATATTAGTGTTTGATTTCAAAATGCCTCGAAACAAAAAAATGGACACACCTAGTAAGCAACCAGAAAGCTCTTTCTATGACACATAAAGTAGAGGAAGAAATGCAACATGATATATCAAAATTACGAGATCAAGTGCAACAAATTTCACTCTAACAAAGAGTAACCAAAAATGAATTGGAAGTGATGGTGGATGGTTTGAAATCTGGCATGGAAGCAATGATGAATGAAGTTGTCGACAATGAACTACAACAGAGAACCCTTCACCCATATATATGAGTGGAATAGTCGTTCCCCCTCCTCCGGATCTTTAGGCTCAATCTTCTAGATCTTGGTGGTGGACACAGTGGCTCTGGGCTCTGCGTCAATGATCTACATCCCTTTATCATTCCCCTTGTCAAATTCTGACTTAGAGTCGGGACATGTATCTGTCTTATAAGCCTTTAGCTTGGCCACCAGTGACTGCTTGGCCCGACACTCACTTGTGTTGCGAGTGGAGCTCTTATGGAAGTCACACCACTTTCCCGCGTCCTTCTTTGTTTTCTTGCTGTTGTTCTTTGCTTGCAGATTCAACTGGTTATCTTGGGTCACTTAGCCTTGGCTTTGCCCTTTGCTCTGTGGTTTGGGGGCACCTTTCCCTTGCTTCGGATTTGCAAATCCAAAGTCTCACTTTTTTCTATTTAAAATTCTGCTCAATCTTGACAGCGTATCGGTACGTCGTGCCGAGCGAGGAGATGTCTAGGAACTCCGTCTCATCATGGATGTACCTGTATAGGCAACTGCGATATTTGAGTAGCAAATGTTTTTCAAAATTCTTAATACCCAACTTCGTGCGAAGGGTATGAAAAAAATTGGTAAACTCTGGCACGTCTTGGTCCCTTCCTTGTCACAACGTGGTCCACTTTAAGTATTTATCCTCATAGGTCCTGACACAGTAATATTGCTCCTTGCTGGAATCCTGGAACAAACTCCAAGTGGGTGCGATAAAAAATAGTGAGGGTGTACTTTCATCCTTCTTCTCACAATAGGTTTCCCACTAGTCCTTAAGGTGGGGGCGGGGTGACTTTGAGAAGTGAAAAAGTAATCTTTTCCTAGCTGGAAAAATCATGAACATAAAAATATCCTTCTAGCAGATTTAACCATTTATCTACAACGTCCACATCTATTTAATCCTCAAATATAGGGATGTCAAAGTTAACTTGTATCTTAAAGGGTGTGGTGCTTCAAGAGTAGCTGCTGGAATGATATGACTCGCCCTTGGGTAGCCATTGAAAGATTGGACAAAGTTGTCCATCACCACGTTCCTCTGTCACTCAAGGGCTTCTTCGAGCAATATTTTGAAAGGATCTCCTACCCCCTCATCTTTCTTCTCTTTCACCATGGGAGGTCGTTGGGATTTGCGAGGTTGTTCTTGCAAAGGTTCAACCAATTTGAGACCTAACTCCTTATATCTCGACCTCGTTGGGGACATGCAAAAAAAATTAGAGAAAGAGCAGACCGCTCTGATACCACTGGTCTGAACTTTAAATAGGAATGCAACAAATTACGGATATAACCATAAATACAGAGATGCAATAGAAATAACACTTCATTTCATTACTATCAAATACTAAAATATGCTAATGGAAATAAGACTAGCTCGGACGATGGTAGCTTATCTCTGAGAAGAGATGTGGCGGCTACATGCCTATGAACTGTGTTATAATGAGGCTCAAAGGCCTATTTATTCTTGAGAAATAATGGAAAACCCTAAACATCCAAAAACCTTACCAGGGAGATGAAGCGCCAAAACTATGGGCCCCGTTTAGGTAAAATGGTACATCAACTTCCCGGGGTCGTATCTTTGGCATACGATCTCTGTTTGACACACACAATACATCCCTAGAAAGAACTATCCAAGAACTATAACTTTCAAGTGGCCAGCATTAATTGACAAACCATGTTGGCCCCAAATTTTCCAAAAAAACGTCGTTTAGGGCCTCAAAACGGCTCCGGAAGTTCAGGACCTGAAAAACTGCCAAAAATAGTAAATTGTGCTACAATTAAGGAAACTGAAAAACTGAAAGAGATAGTGGTGGGGGTCCAAGTGGAATAGGCAGGTGGAACAACAATCCAACTGGATCAGTCCTCCCCCCTTAGGATGCAATTGTCCCCGTTACGTTCAGTGCCTCCATGAGATGGGGAAACTTCCACTGAACTTGATCCCTAGTGAGCCACTTGCCTTGGTGCAGGAGTTGACCAGCTTTGACAACCTGATATAGTTGGATCTTCTACTGGTGAGTGTTCTTGACTTGTGTACCCATAATCTGATCAGTTGTGTCATGTTCCATGTAGTCTGGGTTTAACTTTGTTGGTGTGAGTTGTTCAGCAATCTCTGATGTGTCTAATAATGGTGGGAAGTATGGTCGAAGGTGGTCCACATTAAACACTGGGTGCAGGCCAAGGAATGGGGGAATGTTGAGCTCAAAAGAATTTTCTCCCACCACCTTGGTAATGGTGTAAGGACCATATCAGAGTGGTTCGAGCTTCCGATGGGCTCTAGTAAGGCGTTCTTTTTACAAATGCAACCAAACTTTGTTGCCCACTTAAAACTTGTGTGGCACCCGACGTTGATCATGTCATTGCTTGTACTTGGAATTTGACTTCTCCTATATGTCATGAACGTACTGGTGGATGTGTTGGATGCATTCAATAAATCTGGTCGCTTTATCAGCCTCAAACAATACATGCGTGGATTATATCTGTGTAGTTGCATGAGGCACGGCAACATCAATTGGCCACAATCATTGAAATCTTAGACCCACTTGAAAGGGGCTGTGACCAATCGAGCTATGGAGAACTCTGTTATAACTATGCTGGACATATGGAAGACTCTCATCCCAGGTTCGAGGATGCTTGGAGTTGTACATGCGGAGTATGTGCACTATCATCCTATTGATGACCTCCATCTAGCCATCAATCTCGGGATGGAAGACAATTGACTTGGTGAGCTTGGTGTCCAATATTGTTTAGAGGCTTGACTAGAATGTGATCAAGAACCTACTATCCCGATCTGATATAATGGTCTGCGGGATCCCAAAATGTACCCAAACTCATTCATAGAAAAGTTTGGCAATTTCCTCTATTCTGATACTCTTCTTGTAGGCCGCCAATATAGCCATCTTAGAAAATATATCTACAACCGCAAATAAATAGTCATTACCATTCTTGGTAGAAGGGAGGCCAAACATATAGTCCATGGTGTTGGATTCACATTGTCGATTGGGAGTAGGCAGAGGAGTGTACAAGCCTTGCTTCTTAATGGTTGGCTTGGCGATGGTGCATGCAGTGCAGGATTTGATATATTTCCCAACATCCAATCAAAGTTTGGGCCAATAAAAGTAATTCTGTAGTACAACCACAGTTTTCTCCACATCAAAGTGTCTTGCGACCCGACTATAGTGTGCCCCCCAAATCAGCTTGGCATGCTCGTTTGAAGGAACAGAAAGGTGGCCCAGGTAGCATAATAATGTGTCCTCAAGGTGGAAAACAAGAACTTCCTTTCCATCTACTAGCATTTGGTATATGGAGGTGAACACTTGATCATTTTTGTATAGTTTTGGCCATCCAAAGTTCTCGTGGCCACAAGAGTTGAGAACAATAGTTAGTGCTGCAATTAGGGGCCTACTGAGGTAGTTTGTAAAATTATTGGTGCCACCCTTTTGTATTAAATGTTCAAGTGGAATTATTGCAGATATGTAGACCACTTCTGATGGCAATCGTTCTGCAACTTCTCTTGTGTCTATATAAATTGAAGAGGTCGGTGATTGATGTGGATGACCATCCCCTTCCCTAGAATGTAATGCTTCCATTGTCTGCAAGCCTACATGATGGAATACATCTCTTTATCATAGGTGGGGTACTTCCTAATTGTATCAGAAAGTGTCTCACTATGATAGGCCATTGGATGCCCATGCTAGGTAAGGACTGCACCAATAGCATAGCCTGAGGTGTTTGTCTTGATTCGAAATGGTTGCTGCAGGTCTGACAATGTGAATACTAGTGCAGAGCAGAGTCGGTGCTTCAACTCAACAAATGGCTTTTGTTGGGGCTTGAACCAAGAAAACTTTGCTTTCGCCCCACCCTTAGTAATCTGACTCAAAGACTAAGTGATATGGGATAATCCCAACACGAACCTCCAATAAAAATTTGCTAGGACCAAAATGTTGCGAAACTTCGTTAGAATGGTCAAGGATGGCCGATCCCGAATGATTTGGATCTTAGTTGGATCCACATGCATGCCTCGCTCATCTATGATGTAACCCAAATATTGGAGCTGACTCATGCCAAAGGTGCATTTCTCCAAGTTGGCACACAGTTTGTGATGTCGAAGGGTTTGAAGGACCTGCTGAATGTGTTGCAAGTGTTCTTCCCAACTCTTGTTGAATATGAGGATATCGTCCGGATAAACAACCACAAATGAGTTGGTGAAGGGCCGTAAGATGTCGTCCATTAGCCTCATAGAAGTAGCACAAATAATTGTCAACATGAAGGGCATAACCAACCATTCAAAAAGGCCTTCCTTGGATTTGAAGGTAGTCTTCCATACATTTGTTGGCTCTATTGGAACCTGGTGAAACCAGAATTCACATCAATCTTGCTGAAATACTTGGCCTCATTAAATTGGTCCAGAAGGTCATCAATCCGTGGGATTGGATACCTGTTCTTGACAGTGATTTTGTTTAGTGCCCGATAATTAATACAGAGCCTCCAGGTCCCATCCTTCTTTTGTACAAGTAAAATCGGGCTCCCACAAGGCGAGGAACTTGGTCAGATGTGCCTTTTTTCCAACAACTCCTAGATTTGTCGCTTGATCTCTTCATTTTTCAGAATGGAGTGGCGATATATCGACCTGTTGGGTAGAGGTGCTCTGGGAGTTAGATCAATCAAATTCTTGACCTGAGAGTGCAAGGGTACCCCTGTGAGTGAGGAGAAGATATCCTTGTATTCTTCCACAACCGTATCCACCTGCTTATGCTGCGTGGAGGAAACCTTCCAGGGGGCCATGGAGGTGGCTATGATCTTCCCCTTACTTTGAGAACCAATCAGAAAGAGAAAAAAATTCCAAGTCTAGGAGATGATCTTACTGCATTTCTTAGCAGAGATCAAGATGGCGATAGGCGGGGCTACCTCCGGTATCCTTTATAACTTACTACCGAAAGAAATAATAACAGAGTGGGGTTTAGACTCATATACAACATGTCGCCTCCACAAGTATGATTGTCCTAATAATACATCACAAACATCAAGAGGAACAACATCACACAATACCTCATCTGTGAAGGGCTTGACGTTGTAGGGAAGGTGACACTGTTTGCTGAAGCGGATATATCATCCTTGGTGAAGCCACTCGATGGTGTATGACTGCAGAACTAGCCTCTTCAAGAACTCTGCTAAAATGAGGTTCTTTTCGCTCCCACTATCGATAATGAACTTCAGCGGAGAACCCTTCACCCACATCTGTGAGTGGAATAGTCATCCCCCCTCATTTGGATCTTCAAGCTCAATCTTCTGAATCTTGGTGGTTGCCATAGTGGAACTGGGCTCCGCACCAATGATATGCTTCCTTTTATCATTCCCCTTTTTAGGTTTTGACTCAGAGTCAGAACATGCATCTGGCTCGGAAACCTTCGGCCTGGCCCCTAGTGACTGCTTGGCCCGACACTCACTTTTGTTGTGAGTGGATCTCTTATGGAACTCACACCATTTTCCTGTGCCCTTCTTTGTCTTCATGGTGTTTTTCTTTATTTGTGGCTTCGATGGGTTATCTTGGGACACCTTTCCTTGGCTTTTCCCTTTGCTCTACGGTTTGGGGGCGTCTTTCCTTGCTTGGGATTCGTAGATGCAAAGTCTCACTTTTTATTTTTAAAATTTTGCTCAATCTTGACAGCGTATGGGCGGTATTTAAGTACCAAATGTTTCTCATAATACTTGACACCCAACTTTGTGCGAAGGGTATGAAAAACATTGGTAAACTTTGACATGTCTTGGTCCCTTCCTTAATGCAGCATGGTCCACTTTATGTATTTATCCTCATAGCTCCCGACAAGGTAGTTCTCCTTGATGGCATCCTGGAACAAACTCCAAGTGGGTGTGGCTAAAAATAGTTAGAGTGTGCTTTCGTCCTTCTTCTCGTAGTTGGTTCCCACCAGTCCTTGACGTCGGGGGCGACTTTAAGAAGTTCAAAAGTAATATTTTCCTGGCTAGAAAAATCATTAAAGAAAAATATCCTTATAGCAGATTTAACCATTTATCTACAACTTCCGCATTTAGTTGACCCTCAAATATGGGGATTTCAAAGTTAACTTGTACCTTAAATGGTGTGGTGCTTCCAGAGTAGCTGTTGGAAGGAGATGCATTGCCCTTGGGTAGCCGCTGAAGGATCTGGGAAAAGTTGTCCATCATGCATTCCTCTTTCACTAGAGGGCTTCTTCGAGCAAGATTTTGAAAGGATCTCCTTCCCTCTCGTCTTTATTCTCTTCCAACATGGGAGGTGGTCGAGATTTGTGAGACTGGTCTTGCAAAGGTTCGACCAATTCAAGCCCTAACTCCTTGTATCCTGACCTCATTGGGAACATGCAAAGAAAAACAGAGAAAGAGAAGACTGCTCTGATACCACTGATCCGAAATTTAAACAGGAATGCAACAAATTATGGATATAACCATAAATATAGCGATGCAACAAAAATAACACTTCATTTCATTAATATCAAATACTGAAAGATGCTTACAAACAAATTGGAAATAAGACTAGCTCGGGTGATGGTAGCTTATCTCTAAGAAGAGATGTGGTAGATACATACCTATGAACTATGTTACAATGCGACTCGAAGGCGTATTTATTATTGAGAAATAATTGAAAACCATAAACATCCAAAAACCTAACCCTAGGAGATGAAGCGCCAAAACTATGAGCTTTGTTTGGGTAAATTGGTACATCAACTTCCCAGGGTTGTAACTTTAGCATACGACCTTTGTTTGACGCGCAAAATACCTCGTTAGAAAGATCTATCTGAGAGCTACAACTTTCTATTGTAAAAAATTGATTGAAGACCCACTTGGCCCCCACTCTAGAAGTTCAGGACCCTGAAATTTTCCAAAAATAGTAAATTGTGCTACAATTAAGGAAACTTAAAAAATGAACGAAACAGTGGTGGGGGTCCAAGTGGAGTAGGTGTGTTGCCACCAACATCCACATGGATCACCAGATCTCCAAAAAGTTTTGGAAAATAATTCCATGATATTTGAGACTCCCAAAGGCCTCTATTCGTGATCATGATCATGCTATTCATTTGATTCCAAGAAGTGTTCCTCCAAACATCAGGCCTTACAGATATCCTAATTCCAAAAAGAGTAAAATTGAACGTATGGTTGCAGAATTGCTAAAGGTCGGTATAATTCAACCTAGTCAAAGTTCTTTCTCTGCTCCAGTAGTATTCATGCATAAGAAGGATAGATCATTGTGCATGTGTCTAGATTATAAGGATCTCAACAAGCTCACTATTAAAGATAAATTTCCCATTCATGTCATTGATGAATTCTTGGATGAATTACATGGAGAAATTTACTTCACCATCTTCATTCGAGATATCATAAAATTAGAATGAAGATTGAAGACATTCTGAAAACAACATTTTGAACTTATGAGGGTCATATGAAATTTTGGTCATGCCTTTTGGCCTTACCAATGCACCTTCCAAATTTAAAGGCTTGATGAATTCCATTTGCAAACCCTTCCTTAGAAAATTTGTGTTATTATTTTTTGATGATATACTAATCTACAACTTGTCTTGGAAGGATCATATTCAACATGTTGACAAGGTGCTCAAACTATTGGAGGAGAAACAATTATATGCAAAAACCTCCAAATCTTTCTTTGGAGTAAATGAGGTGGAATATTTGGGTCACATTGTATTGCATGAGGGTGTTAAGGTAGACCCTAACAAAATTAAAGTCATTAAGGAATGGAAAATCCCAACAACCATAAAGATTCTTTGAGGATTTCTCGGGTTGACAGGGTATTATCGTAAGTTTGTTAAGAATTATGGGAGAATAACAACACTTCTAACAACATTACTACAAAAATATGCATTTTCTTGGACTCCTGAAGAAACTAAGGCCTTTGAACATATTAAAGAGGTAATGTGTCAAGCACCGGTCTCCACTACACCAAACTTCACAAAAACCTTTATTGTGGAATGTGATGCCTTAGGAAATGGAGTTGGTGTTGTTTTAATGCAAGAAGGAAGACCCATTTCTTTTGAAAGTCGTCCAATCAAAGGAAAGTATTTACATAAACCTATTCATGAGAAGGAAATGTTGGCAATACTACATGTACTAAAGCAGTGGAGACCTTACCTAATGGGAAGACACTTCAAGGTAAAAGAAAATCATGGTAACCTTAAATACTGTTTGGAACAAAGATTGTATTCAGAAGAGCTGCAAAAATGTGTTACAAAGATGTTGTGTTATGAATTTGAAATCATCTACAAAAAATGGAAGCAAAATGTTATTGCAGATGCACTCTCAAGAAAGGATGAGGATGTGGAAGCATTGCTTTGTGCCATTTCTATTATCCAACTAGATTGGATAACCGAAGCAAGGGATGAACGAAAGAATGATGAAGAAGTGTGGACACTCATTCAAAAGTTGCAACAAGATCCCAGTACACCTGATTCATTTAGTTGGAAGAATGATTCATTATGGTACAAAAATTGCTTATATCCTTGTAAGAATTCCCAACTCAAACAAAAGATTCTTTTAGAATTTCACACCTCTCCCTTAGTAGGGCACTCAAGGTTTTTAAAAACTTACCATAGGGTCAAGAAGGAATTATTTTGGGATGGCCTTAAATTTGATATTCAAAAGTTTGTGGCAGAATGTTTGGTTTGCCAAAAAAGTAAAGTTGAGATAATTAAGACCCCAGGTTTGTTACAACCTTTATCCATTCCAAGTCAACGTTGGGAGGATGTCTCAATGGATTTTATTACAGGTTTACCCAAGTCCGAAGGAAAGAGTGTCATCATGGTAGTAGTTGATAGAATTACCAAGTATGCACACTTTTGTGCATTATCCCATCCATTTAAAGCCAATACAGTTGCTATTGAATTTATGGAAGAAATTCAAAAGATACATGGAAACCCAAGGATTATTGTAAGTGAGAGAGATCCCATTTTCACTGGAAATTTTTGGGTGAAATTATTTTCTTGTCTGGGTATTCAATTAGCTCATAGCTCATGTTATCTCCTCAAGATGATGGGAAAACTGAGATAGTGAAGAAATGTTTGGAAGGATATCTTCGTTGCTTTGTATATGATAAACAAACATAATGGGTCAAGTGGTTACCTATGGTTGAATGGTGGTATAACACTTCCTTCCGTACTACAAAAAAAATGACCCCATTTATGGCACTTTATGGATATCGCCCACCGTCCATCAAATCATTTTAAAGATAAATTCTAAGGTTCAAGGAGTTGAAGATCACATTGACATCAACAACAGGTTCTCTAACTCTTAAAGGATAACCTCACTTTGGCGCAAAATCTAATGAAACAACAGGTTGATCAACATCGCAGCAAAAGAAGTCTTGATGTAGGTGATTGTGTATTTTTACAGCTACAACCATACAAACAAATGTCCCTCAAGCAAGCTAAGAAGAAGAATAAATTATCAGCAAAGGACTATGGTCGTTACAAGGTGTTGCAAATTATTGGTATTATGGAATACAAATTGGAGCTTCCTGCATCTTCCTGAGTGCACCCAATTTTCCATGTTTCATGCTTAAATAAGGTTATAGGTGACAAGCTCCCAGTTCAAACAATGTATCCCCTTATTGTTATTGTTAGTGTAGCCCCATTATTGTTATTATTGTGCCCATGTAGTCCCCGTATTGTTATTTTTCCCCATAGAAGCCCACTATTGTTATTGTTGTGCCGTTACATTATTATTTTTATGTAGGCTTTGATTATATTGTGGCCCCTTAGACTCCTATATATATAAAGGAGGTCTTTTTATTTATATAATCCAAGAATTATTTATTTATGTAATGTAGAGGAGGTTTCCCCCTCGAAGAGCATAATTTTTAAGTTGTTGATCTATCTATTTGTGAGTTGGTTGCATAACATAAATATCGTATAGAGTTGTGTTATAAAGCTCCAATAAGTAGTATGGTGTTCATGATATGTTGGTTATGTCTTCAGCAGTATGATATGATGTAAATGTTGTATCGAGTTGTGTTATAAAGCTCCATGAGCAACATGTGTTTGCTGGTTTATAAGTGTCATCGAACACTGAGGAAGGTTTTCCCCCAAGGGGGAGGGTTCTTTAACAACCCCTGTTAAAAATCCATGTAGTAAAGTTAATAAAGGCAAAATAAGACCAAGGTCATGGGACATGTATTCCAAGCTAAATGCTGGGAAAAAGCATAGCGATGGCCAACACGGGTGATTAATAAATGGCTATAGAAATTGTCAAAGGCATTGGCAAAGACAAAGAGGCATTAATTGACATTTATTTATGACAATAACGGAAAATAAGAGAAAAATAAGGTGAAAGGTCACATAATTGCATGTGAGGAAAATTGAAAGAAAATGAAGAAAATAGAGGCCTCAATGATAAAAAGACTTATGAGGATCAGTGCACAACCTTTTATCAATACTAGCTTAGAGCTCTCTTCTATTCTTTATCTCATATTCTTGCATACTTAGAGTTTTCTTGGAGCACTCTTGGAGGATTTTGGCATAATTTGTATTAGGAGAAAGAATGAAAATAAATAAAGCACAAGGGAACAATGGGTTAAGTAGCTACAACATGATTACTTTGCAGATATCGAGTTGCATCTTCGATTTCCTTGCTAGTTTTGACATGCATGGTATATGCATGGGGTTGTTTGGTTATGATCTGTCATTGACATGGAGGATTGCCTGGATTGACAGTGGTTTGTGTAGCCTTTCCGTTTCCTGGATAACCATGGTGTTGTTGATTTCCCACTCAGTTACTTCTGATTGGTGCTCATGTTCCTCATGGTTGTGGGTTGAGTTACTAGTTCCTGAAGACTTGGTTGGACAAACACTCTGGAAGCCCTGGAATAACTTGGGTTGAGTTACTAGTCCTGGAAGCCTTGGTTGGACAAATGATTTGGAGCCCTTGGTGGGTTGAGTTACTAGTCCTGGAGCCTTGGTTGGACAAATTCTCTAGATCCCTACAACAACTTTGGGTTGAGTTACTAGTCCTAGAGCCAGGTTGGAACAAACACTTTGGAGCTTTGGATAACTTGGGTAGAGACCAATCTGGTGATGATTAGAGATGTACGACCATGGTGTGGAATCACTAGTTGAGGGTTGAGGTGGTTTGGCCTGTAGAAGCCCTACTTTGGTTTTGCTTGTTTTATTCCATGAGATCACACATTCATGCTTGGAATATGGCAAGGGGTGATTGGCTAAAAGAAAGATTTAGTTCAGCCCAATCTATGGTTGGGTGGTACATGGAAGTCCCTGACTTGGTTGGATTTTCTATGTTAATAATAGCTCTTTTCCTTTTGTATTTCAAGCATAGTTATACTTATTATTATGTGGCTTTGATGGTTGTTATATCATTGTTATCTTTCTGGTTATATGTTGGTTATAAGCATGGTTTCATGACAGATTCTAGTTATGGTTCTTAACAAGTTTTGATTGGTAAATGAATGGTTATTAAATGCATGACCTAATAGATGTTTTGCAGCTATTAGGAGAGGGCATTAAACCTTATTGATGATTCTCAGATAAGTATGAGACCTCTATGTTAAGATATGCATTTATGACCTATAAATTACATGTTCACAATGTGTTTCACGAAATGATTGTCATGGTTAGGCCTGGTTAGATCAAGTCCTTGATTAATTTTTGTGTTAGGGGCTTTGTCCTTGTGTCATTTATTGTTTTGGAAAGTGTCATCAAGTTATGGGCAATTATCTGGAGTCTAGCATTGAAAAGGTGGCACAGATCTCATGGTTGCAAGCTCAAAACTGAGAAATTGGGACTGCAGTCGCTACCTTGCAGGATTATGCATGTAACTAGAGACCTATAGTTGCATGGATGTAAGCTTATGCATGCGAATGGTAGCCTAGGTAAGTGAAAAAGCAGTCTAGCTCAGGGTCTGGGCACTTAGAGTGGTTGTTTAGCTGCTGGGGTTCCTGTAGCTCTTGAGGAAGGTCAGTAAAGTTTCAGTCTGTCGATCACACTTCCTTAATTGTACCTAGGAGATTGAGTGATAGCATAGTAACTCTTTGTTACATATTTACCTCGGTGGGCTAGTGAACATGCGTAAGTGTGGGAGGAGGGTGTTATAGAGGTGGTAATTGGAGCGACAACAGAGGTAGAGGTGATGTGGATTGCATGCTATTGAGATATTAGACTATCAAATGTCGGTACATCAAGTGGTTAGATATCAGGGTGTTGGGTTATCATAGATTGGGTTGGATCAAAGTGAAATATGTTGTGTATCCCAGTGACTAGGGGGCTTAGTGACCCAATATACATAAATGACAATTGACGGATAGGAGGTCGTTTGTTAGTTGACGATTTTTTATCAAATCGAGTCAAGATTGAGCATGAAGGAAGGTAAGTTAACTTAATGATGTTTTTTCCCGATGGGGGGCCGATTAACAGATAGGACAACCAGTGGATTGGGCAGGTTGAAGTTGCAAGTTACATGGCCTTCTATGATGGTAATTCGTGGGTAAAATGACTACCATGTGTCAACCACATGCCATGGTACGAATACCGATTTGACAATTGGAGGACAATCTTCAAATGGGCATAAGTCTGTGCTTATAGCTCAGAATGACACAAAATTTATATTGTTGGCAAGTTTTTGACTAGCATAATACAATGGTGGCCTTAAAAATGAGTTTTAGTGTGGTTGAAGACAAAGGATTTTAGAAAACCCCACTTCCTTGCGGTGACCTAGGAGGTTAGGTCTAGATACATTGTAGTCTTAAATGGGCATTAAGGGGTTGGGTTTGTTACGAGTGGTATTAGAGTGAATGTTCAATACTTGGACTAAATGGTCTGTAGAGAGATAAATTTGGAGCTTTGATACAAATAGTATTGAAGTTATGGTTCAAACACTAGGCCTAGGGGGATAGAGATACACCATAAGGATGCATTTGGAGCAATATAGAGAAGTTACTAGTTATGTTTTGCAACAATAGTGTTGCCCAAAGCTGACCATGGATAAAGGATTATGTTACTTGAGTAGTTGTGTAAATGAAAGAGTGCTCTATGGAAAATGACAGTCATGTTTGGAAAAGTTGCAAAGACTATTTTAACAAGTATGGATCAGTGTGGAGGGCATTGATAAGGGAATCAACGAGGTATAGTTTATAATAACCTAATTTCTTAATCTCATGTACACACTGTAATCATTTTCATAAAAGAATTATGGGTTGAGTTAAGGGACCCAAATTCCATAGGTTGAGGAGGGTAATTGCTCAAGATTTAAATTATTATGATAGTTAAGGAGGCTGTTAGGTAGGCACTCTAAATGAGTTGGAGCATGCCATTAAGAGGAGATTAGACAAGAGGACAAGGGCCATACTTCCTTGGAGGAAAAAGAAAGAAAGAGAGGACAATGTCGTTGAGCAGTTATGCCACAATGCATAAGTGAAGAGGGGATATTTGGGTTGAAATTAAAATTACAAGAAATGGGGAGATGTGGCATGAGCCTAAAAGGGAGGAAGGTTCTGCACAACCTGTCAGAAAACATGGGAAGAACCATTGTGGAGGAGAAAAAAAGGAGAGGGACACATTCGAGTAGTAGGGGGAGGAGCGTTGTAGCAGCATGGGAGGAGATAGTTTTTGTTTGGCAAGGGTCGGGGAGGAAATCACTCTAGGTGGGGAAGAAATTTACTTTTGAGTCCCTTGTAGCCAAAGGGTGGAGATGGTGATTCTCGATAAATCCTAAAGGGCTGGGGTGGAGGAATTATTCTAGAAAAGTTATTGGGGGTTTTCTGGATGGTTTCCTTATCATATGTTTGATTTTGTTGTGTTTCAAAGTCTCCAAGTCGGGTGGAGATAATGAGACTTTATGTTCCCTGTGTTTTTATTGTGTGCAACTCAGTTGGAGGGTGGAGGTGAAGAGGTCTCTAGAGTCCCTGAAGTGACTGAAGATTGTGTTCGATCCTTTAAGAAAAAGACCCCTTAGTATTTGGAATTTTGCTTGGGGGTAATAACTGCAAGAGAGGACTGGTTGTAGCTATCTATGGTTGGGTAGAGAATCATAGTGCTAGACTCAATTGCCTAGAACTCATAAGATAAGTGTTTTTCATGTATTGCCTATGTTAATGAGTGAGCTTTGTATTTCTGGGTTGAAATTATTTCATTAGTACATGAGACATGGTCGTGTAATTCTTATTAAAATTGATTGTTGTGTTGTGTTATTATTTTAAAGGGTTTGTAATAGCATGTGAGAATAATGGCTAAGCATGAAACTATTTAGCATAATATTTCTTCTTCCTTATTGAAAGAAATTGACTAAGTTGATTTCAAGCTTGCATTGCATGGTGGTGTTGCAATGTGGAATATGGAGGATTTACTTTCCTTTTATTATTATTGACTTGGTGTTTTATATGAGGGTCCTCTTCAAGCCCTCAGTAATGCATTCATTGCTAGTGAATTCACATGGGACTGCCAAGTTGATGTTGCACTTGTGCATGACTAGTTCATGGTTTCTTGTAGTAGAGAGGAAATCATGTTTTGATGCATGTTAATCATAATTGTGGCTTTACATCAATGATTCCAAGTAGGGGATTTAAATATAAATGCTCATCTTGATACTATTTGTAGAAGAATAGTTGACCTTCATGTGCTTGAAAGATTTAAAGTTCTGAAACTTGTTTCTTTAGTATTGTGGTTCCACAATAATGCTTCCTTACATGAATTTAAATGCAAATGCCTTATATAATGTTGTTGCATAAGGGATGGTTGATTTTCTCGATCTTGAAGGTTTAAAGCTTCTGATGGATGGTCATGATTGTATGTGTTGATACTTAGGTTCCTTCATGCATAATTATGTAGGTAAAAACATTCATGTGAGTGTATGGAGCACTTGTTATGAGGATTATATGTTTTTGGGACACTTAGACCCTTTTATAATTGCTTAAAGGGATTGTTGAAGCTTTGTGTGCACAGTGAATATATGAAATATAGTTGTTTCATGTCGAAGGGCCGATTGAGCCTTTGTGTATGCCTGAGAGATTGATGGAACTAGTGATTGACACACGTTGTGTCAACACTAAGTGTATGTTGTGTGCAAGGTTATTAACAACATGGTTGTGTGCTTGATTTGTAATTGAGGAGATTGGCAAAGTCTCATGAGTCTGGTAAAGAGTACTAAAGTGCTTCCTTCAACCCATTGTGGTGATAATTCAAGTGGGAGAGTATCTTATGAAACCACAAGATTCAACATTGTGGTGAAATCACACTCAGTCCCATTATGCATTAAGTATTATAAAAGGGGCGAATGCCTCTGAAAACCACCAAATTCAAGAACAAATATATAATCCTAATGGCATAAATTTCAGCTAGGGCCATCGTGGCAGGGTCATGGGCATAAATCCTTCACAAATGGCTCAGGTAGAAGCTCAGGTGGAGGCGATCAACAATTGAGCGAGGTCCCAAGATGATGTAAACCCGAAGAGGTTGCATCCCAAAAGCATGCAGAAAGCCACACAAAAAGGGAAGATTCAACATGAAAAAGGTCGGGTTGAGTTGGCGTGGTCCTTAGCTTGACGTCGGTGAAAAGCAATCAAAATGCGTTAATAGTACTAGGGTGAGGGCCCACAATAGTAGGTAATCCCAGAGTGTAACTCCCCGAGAGTATAGAGAGGAGTGCACAATGATTTGAGTGAGGTGACGTAGGGCCAGGCCGTTATGACAGACACACGAGCCCAACAACCAAGCCTTTAGTGTAGATGAGCGAACCCACAATGGGAAGATATTGTAATAAATCGCTGAGTCTAGGTATTAGGTAACTATAGGATGGTTATAAGGTCAATGTGTCTGCAGTTGAAGGAAAGATATCGAAGGGGTCCTAATCATAAATGTTCTTATCTATTCGCTTGTTAGGCATTATATGTAGCCCTATGCCTATCCTCTATTTCCCTCATTACATTACTTACCCTCATTCCCCAAATAATCTTCCCTTATTCCCCAATGTTTACATTATTCATATTTATTATTTTAGGCCCAAACCCTTCATCCCCATTTTAACGTAACTATTGATCCAAAATGGACTTTGGATAGACTCCTAAGTTTAAGTCTTCCTCAAAGAGGAAAATGAAAGTCCAAGGAAGTCCCTGGACATAGCCCCATTGTAGAGATCTTTTCATTCTGAATCTACTGCAACTTGAATGGGCAAAAATGATGCAGAAGTTCTCACCAAAAGAATTTGCCCTTTGTTCTTTAGAAGAAGAGGCAAAATCCCCTAAAATGGGCAAAAAAACCCTTATAAAGGGAAATTGCATCGGAAGAAGGCAAAAGGAAAGGACTTAAGCTGAAGGTGAGAGACCCCCGATCGGCTGATCCGATTAATCGGGTCAGAGACAGGCCCACATGCGATATTGGAGCCTTGGACTCGACAATTGCGATCATGCAATACGCCGATCGCCAATGATCGGATCGACGATATCAGCGTCGGTGGATTGGCAATATCGGTGTCGGCGGATCAGCGAATCGACATCGACAATGCCATATGGAAAGACCCTGGGACTATGCGATATGCAATTGCGATATGATCCATCGCAATATCACGTCGGAGCATTATAGATATATATATATATGCGATGACCGGACTCGACAGAATTATGAACCAAATTTAATATATATTGAGTTCCGTAAAACGACTTTTTTCTATGTATTTTCACATTTTCGTTAAATAAACAAAAAGCGAAGGGAATGCGCTGATGCGATGAAACCGGACCCAAAAGGGTTTTTAAATGACGCTGCATAATTATTTCAAGTCTGCCATTAAGCCATTTTTGCACTATTTTCAGTGTTTTGATGTATTTTTCAAATACAATGGGAAACCACGAAACGAGCGGGATTTCAGGCAGGCCGTAGGTAATAAGTGGTTTTGGTCGGGCACCGCCCGAGCCCATACACTGGCTTCCATGTGGCTAGGCGCCGAAGAGAGAAAACCACCCTTTTCGGGCAGGTAATCTTCATGCGCGTTAGCCACCCGAAATCAATAATAACTGTTGATCAACAATCACTTGTGATCACGCCCAAAGATGGATCCGAAGGGAATATAGGGCAGAATTCATAATATTTGAAGTCTGATAAATAGTGATTTGGCAGATTTTTCTTCTGTTTACAGTGTTTCTCTGTGTAAACAGGGAATAACTGTTTCTGGGGATTTCAAGTGCCGATGGGTCCATTCCATTACGAAACAAGTGGCCACCATCCCTGAAGGTGTTTAGCAATGATTTCTAATGCTCAGAGGGTGGATTCGAGCAGACATAGGCCGGGAATCCAGAGAGCCTAGAAGAGGAAATGAACAAACAATGCATATTGGCTTTAAAGCCACAGGATGAGAGAGACATTGCAGAGGGGAGTGTTGAAACAAGTAGCGTAGAAGGCAAAAGATGAAGCGCAGAGCAGCCAAGGGAGTCACTTGGAGTTTAAGTGGAAAGCTAGAGAGTTGTACATTACAGAGAGCCAAAGAAGCTAGAGCCGAGAGCCAGAAAGCCAAGAGCTTTCAGAGCCAAGGATAAAATGGTGTGTAAACCCGTTGTTTCTGTGTAAAACCAATGGAGTTGAGCCAGGGAGCTTATAAAAGGACTTTACCATAATCCCAGAGAGCCTAGTCAAGTTGACTAGAGCTCATGGAGACGTGCCCCAAGAGTTTTGGGTGAACTCCAAATTAATATTGCTGTTCTGTGTGTGTTTTATTGCTGCATTTTATCTGCTGTTTTAATTTTTGCTATTTGTTTTATATCAGTTTAAGCCAATAAATTTACAGCACTTGAACAGTTTAAAACAAACACAAGCATACACTATATTGTTAAGCATATTATCAATTCTGCTTTGGTTAATCAATAAGACTTGGGAATATTTAAGCTTTGGAAGTGGGAGAGGTTCTTGCAAGTTAGGCAAGAAGCCTAAGTGCCCCATTTTCAGATCAAGTGGTATTAGAGCCTAAGTTTGATTAAACCCACCTTCAAAGGAGGTTATATCAGAATGCTTGATTAACAGAGCAAAGATTGCTTGTCTAAAATATGTTTAAACAGTCAGAGGTTGATTGTATGCTTGTTTGTATACTGACTATTGTTTGAGTTTGCAGAAGTGAAGGGAAATCTATTGATAGCTCAGTCTAGGAAGGACAAGAAGGAAGAAGGGCTGAAGGCATTCTTCTATCCCAAAGGACCTCAAGGCAATCCTTGAAGCACAAGAGGTTTGTTGCAGAAGGCTGCTGAAGAAAGCACTTTATTAATCTTGTTTGAAGTTCTTTTTTTCATTGGTATAATGAAAACTTCTACAAGTGAACCCTCAAATCCATCCTTCATCACAAGAATCTATGTTGGAGACTTGAATCAAGACTTGTTTATCATGATGGACAAGGTGAGAGAAATGTATGAGGATGGAAAGAAGAGCAACAAACTTATAAAGCAGTTGAATTCCATGAAGGAAGAGAAGCAATTGCTTTCTAATAGACTGCAGGAAATAGAGAGGCAACTTCATATTGCAAATATGAACCTGAAAAGGATCCATGAGTTGGAGTCACATCTCTTTGTTGCCAAAGAAGCCTTGGTCAAGTATCATCTTGAAGAAGAGGTAAGCCATTCTAGTTTGTCTCCAAATTCCTCTAAGAATGCTTATATTGGTTCTTTTGAAAAACATACCAAAGGCATAGGTTCCAAGCTAATGTCCAAGATGAGCTATGAAGGAAAAGGCTTGGGTAGACATGCACAAGGTATGGTTGAGCCCATAATAATTGAGGAAAGGCCTAAGTATTTGGGTCTTGGCTATGGACAAGCTTATGGAGAAAGTTCCAAAGCCGCCATGAAGACCATTAAAACAACTCCAAGAAGGAGTTGCATTGCAGGTCTTCAATAGTGTGAAGGTTGTATTAAGGAGGAGTGCAATAGCTTGAAACATCATTTGCAGGATGCATGTGTTTAGAAGCACACATTTGAACCAAATAGTTGGGGAGACCCTAACAACCTTAAAGAGATTGATGGGGTTCCAAAGGGAGCCACTTATTCATTTGCTTCACCTCCTCATGAAGGCAATAAAGGTGAAAAATAAAGGTATAAATCTGGTTCTAATCATCTTCCTTTTGATTTTGCAAAGCATGATAAATTTCCACATAAGCATGGGAAAAGAATTGAATGTTCCTTTTGTGGTTTGGATAACCATCATGTTTCTAGATGTTGGAAGAGAATGGCTACATATAGGAAACTTTTGAAGGAAAAGAAGCAAAAAGCCAAAGGTCCATTGGACAAGGCAAATCATGCTGTCAAGAGGATGCACATGTGTTGCACTTACTGCCATAAGTAAGGGCATCTTGCTAAAAGATGTTGGACTCTGAATCCAACAATGCTTCCACAAAAGTTGAAGAAAGTGGAAAGAGAAGATGGCAGAAATGGAAAGGAAGATTCCATGACTGATGTGTCTGAGGATGATTCACATGTTGATGCTGATGTGCAAACAAGGGTAGTACCTTTGAAAGGGATTGGTGAGAAATGGCTAAAGTTCTTATCCAATTAAGGTTGCATTTCTATTGATGCATCTATTTGCATTTCTTTGTTAATGAGATGCAAGTTGCAGGTTCTTACGAAGAAGGTGAATGGAAAAGTTGAGTAGGAGACTCATTTTATTGCTGCAACATTATATTTCATTTCAACTTCAAAAGTACAATGTACTTAAGCAAAAGTTGAAGGATGAAATGCATGCATGAGCATGATGTGCATGGACACATGGATGCTGATGTTTTCCTTGTTTTGAACATGTATGTGTAATTAATTTGTACGGTTGATTGCTTTGACATGCATGTGATGCAATATTGACTTGGGAGAAGTTAACTTGGACTCCAAGATGGAGATAATAATGAACTGTTTCATCTTTTGAAAAGAGTCCTAATGGTCTTTTTCCACATGCTGGATTTGAAGAGTCATTTGTTTAAAGGCATGTTTTGTGGGCTTGTTATCTAGTCCATCATTTGTATGTAGATGAAAGACATGGAGGTGTTCACAAGCTTTGAAATCTGTTTCTTTTGTTGAAGCAGGAGTTTAGGCCATCCAATTGTTGTAATAATTGTTGTTGACAACTTTTCAAACAGGTACAAATGAAAGTTTTGTGGAGCAGATGTACTTCACATTTGTTTGAGCCACCTTGGATCAATGATCAAGGCAAATAAGTTCAAACCACCTTCTATAACCATTTCAACAAAAGTTCTACAAGAAGGCAAGGAGGAAGATAGTTCTTCCCAGGAAGACCAACCCATCCAGGAAGGGAAGTGGTCAGAGACTTTGGTTCAAAGGCACTATACAAGGTAAGTGTGTGGAGGCTGAAAAAAGAGGGTGCTCTTACCCTCAGGTATTGTTCAGATTAGTATATCAATCTTTTGGAGACCAAAAGTTCTTTTAGTGGGAAGGCGTGATCCAAAATGGATTTTGGATAGGCTCCTAAGTCTAAGTGTTCTTCATAGAGGAAAATGAAAGTCCAAGGAAGTCCCTAGACATAGCCCCATTGCAGAGATCTTTTCATTCTGAATCTACTGCAACTTGAATGGGCAAAAATGGACTTAGGATGCAGAATTTATCACCAAAAGAAATTGCCATTTGTTCTTTAGAAAAAGAGGCAAAATCCCTTAAAATGGGCAAAAAACGCTTATAAAGGGAAATCGCATCAGAAAAAGGGGAAAGGGATGGACTTAGGCCGAAGGTGGGAGACCCCTGATCGACCGATCCGATCAATCGGGTAAGAGACAGGCTTGCATGCGATATCGGGGCCCTGGACTCAACGATTCCAATCATGCGATACGCCGATCGCCGATGATCAGATCGACAATATCAGCGTTGACGGATCGGCGAATTGGCATCAAAGATACCATATGGAAAGACCTCGGGACTATGCGATATGATCACATCGCAATATCACGTTGGAGAATTACAGAGGAGTGGGCTACACACACACACACACACACATATATATGTGATGCAATGACCGGACCCGACATAATTATGAACCAAATATAATATATATGGAGTTCCGTAAAACAACAATTTTCTATGTATTTTCACATTTTCGTTAAATAAACAAAAAGCGAAGGGAATGCGCCAATGCAATGAAACTAGACCTAAAGGGGTTTGTAAATGATGCTGCATAATTATTTCAAGTCCGCCATAAAGCCATTTTTGCGCTATATTTAGTGTTTTGATGTATTTTTCAAATACAAAGAGAAACCATGAAATGAGCGAGATTTCGGGCAGGCCGTAGGTGGTAAGTGGTTTTGGTCGGGCTTCGCCCGAGCCCATACACTGGCTACCACGTGGCTAGGTGCCAGAGAGAGAAAACCACCCTTTTCGGGTAGGTAATCTTCGTGTGCGTTAGCCACCCGAAATCAATAATAACTGTTGATCAACAATCACTTGTGATCACACCCAAAGACGGATCCGAAGGGAATATAGGGCGTAATTCATAATATTTGAAGTCCGATAAACAATTATTTGGCAGATTTTTCTCGTGTTTTACAGTGTTTCTCTATGTAAACAGGGAACAACTGTTTTTGGGGATTTCAAACGCCGATGGGTCCATTACGTTATGGAACAGGTGGCCACCATCCTTGAAGGCGTTTAGCAATGATTGCTAACGCTCAGAGGGGGGATTTGAGCAGACAGAGGCCGGGAAGCCAGAGAGCCTAGAAGAGGAAACAAATAGACAACGCATATTGGCTTTAAAGTGATAGGATGACAGAGACATTGTAGAGGGGAGTGCTAAAACAAGTAGCGTAGAAGGAAAAAGCTGAAGTGCAGAGCAGCCAAGGGAGACACTTGGAGTTCAAGTGGAAAGCCAGAGAGCTGTACATTGTAGAGAGTCAAAGAAGCTAGAGCTGAAGAGCCAGAGAGCTAGGGCCAGGAGCTAGAGCCAGAGCCGAGAGCTTCCAGAGCCAGGGATAAAATGGTGTCTAAACCCATTGTTTCTATGTAAAACCAATGGAGTTGAGCTAGGGAGCTTATAAAAGGACTTTACCATAATCCTAGAGAGCCTAGTCGAGTTGACTAGAGCTCACAGAGACATAGCCCAAGAGTTTTGGGTGAACTCCAAATTAATATTGCTGTTCTGTGTGTGTTTTATTGTTGCATTGTATATGTTGTTTTAATTTCTGTTATTTTCTTTATATTAGTTTAAGCCAATCAATTTAGAGCACCTGAACAGTTTAAAACAAACACAATCATACACTATATTGTCAAGCATATTATCAATTCCGCATTGGTTAATCAATAAGACTTGGGAATATTTAAGCTTTGGAAGTGGGAGAGGTTCTTGCAAGTTAGGCAAGAAACCTAAGTCCCCCATTTTCAGATCAACTACAAATCCCTAGGCCTAAATACCCCTTCCCTAAGCATCATCACATACCATGATTGACTCATGTCCCCTTTTCACCCCCAATGAACTTTTGTTACAAGTCCATCATGTATAAAATTTTTACCATCATACAATACTCAATTAGTGACCACCTTAACATGTGAATTTCAAGTGGAATGCAGGTTAACTGTTAAACTCGTTACGTCAACAAAATTATTTGAATCATTGTAAAGATCGCCAATTTCCTTCGTGACTGATCATAGGTGATGGGCTCGTTCTTCATGCAGGGAATGGGATAAGTGGTCGTATTATGAAGCAGAGATTGCAAAGAAGTTTAGAGATTGCAGAGAAGTTTACATGTCGCAGAGGAATTCAAGCATTGTGCTGCATTTTTCTACACAGAGAGGGATTTTCTCGAGATAGCTATCAACACATAGTTTGACCACAAGGATTGGAGAGGTAGGAAGTCAGTCACCTTTTCTGAATTCTTTCTTCTATTTATCCTAGTTATTGTTGTCGAAATTGTGTTTGTTCTTACTAAAAAAATTTGTTGCGTACATTCTGTTTTTCTTGACAAGTACATTTTCTAATCCAGGTGGATGTTGATGGCCACCCACCTATCCCATTTGGACCCCCACAACTGTCTCTTTCAGTTTTTTCAGTCTCCGTAATTGTAGCACAATTTATTATTATTATTATTATTATTATTATTATTATTATTTTTTTTTTTTTTTTTTTTTTTTTTTTTTTTTTTTTTTTTTTTTTTTTTTTTTTCGGTTATGAACTTCTTGGAAGCCGTTTTGAGGCCCTAGACGACATTTTTGGGAAATCTGGGGCCAGCATGGGTTCATGGATTGATATTGCCCTTCCCAAAGATATAGTTCTTGGATAGATCTTTCTAATGAGCTATTGTACGTGTCAAACGAAGATCGGGTGCCAAAGTTACGACCCCGGGAAATCGATGTACCAATTTACCCAAACGGGGCCCACAATTTGGCATTTCATCTTCTAGGGTTAGGTTTTGGGTTGTTAAGGGTTTTTCATTGTTTCTCAACAATAAATAGGCCTTCGAGCCTCATTGTAAGACAGTTCAAAGGCATGTAGCTGCCACATCTCTTCTCAGAGATAAGCTACCCTCACCCTAGCTGATTTGTTCCCAATTCTGTTTGTAAGCATATTTCAGTATTTTACATTAATGAAATGAAGTATTATTTCTGCTGCATCTTTGTGTATATGGTTATCTCTGTATTTTGTTTCGTTCTTGTTTAAATCCGGATCATTTTCGCTTTTGAATTTGTTGTCACATTGCCATGGATATGAAGTTGTGCCAATATAGGTTTCCTGAAGGGTCCATATCAGTTGTTTTATAATCTCAAATTCTCTTGCTTGTATTCAACCCCATAAAACTTCGTTGTCATCATCTCACTGTCACAACTGTTGAAGAAGAATTGTGTTGTCACCCTTGATCATATTCATTTCTTTGGGTCTGTACATGTAGCCCTAGCTTAAAGTCAAATTCAGTCTGCCAAGTATTGAGATAGGATGGCCCCTGCTACTAGTAAAAAGGGTGGAGATCTTGTGCGAACTAAACCCACCTTGGGCTTGCTGAACTCATCCCTTGCCATTAGAGTCGCCTTTGAAAATGCAAGGTGCATTCCTTTTTGTCAAAAGATCCAGAAAATAGGTTACAACACTAGACTTGCTAGATTGTTTGTTCTTAATTTCCAAGATGAAAAAATAAAACTAGGGGACTTGGAGATTGTATTAACTGAGAAGTTTATTGTTGATGCAACCAAATTCCCTACAATAGGGTCGAAGTGATTTAAAGGGGATGAATTAGACATTTTAGCTTACAAACAGTTTGTGAAGCCCAAGTTTTTGGACTAGTTTGCCTCCACTTTCCCCAGTATTTATCTTCAAGAACTATATGTCGACCTTCTGACGGTTATTCAAAGGTACTTCACCTATGAGGGTAGGTTCAATAGAATATATCAATACCATCTCAGGTTATTATGGCATTTCACAGAGAACAAGCCAATGAACCTCCCTTATTTTTTGCTCAAGAGTTTAGAAAGAATGGCTACCAAAGTACAAATTGAAAAGGACAATCATGCTTCAAGTCTGTTTCATTTTTCTTTAATCAAAAATCTTAGCTAAGCATGCAGTTGAGAGGAAGAAAATGTTTTGGTTTGATTTTCTTGCAAGTATTGATCTGTTACCACAAAATCGGTCACCATCAATGAAGACAGATAAGGAAGAGCCCAAGCAGGAAAACCTAAAAAAGGAGAACATCCATTCAACCATGAAGATAAAAACCATAAATAAGGAAGGTGAGAAGCCAAGCAAGAAACTTGTAGGAAAGTTGAGAAAGAAATCTAAATTTCAAAGCATGAAGGATGAAAAGGCAGTCAAAGAAACAGAAGAGCAGGTGACATCAGCTCAACATGCCAAAGTTAAAATCAAAATTGAAAACACAGTGCAAGATGAGATCGAGAATGAGCTCTAGATTCAAAAAGACCCAGGAAAAGGCAGCCCCTCAAGCAATAGTGGAAATTTTTGAAGACAAGAAAATAGATGTACAGGTTGACGACAAAGTGGATGAAGTCAAGGCCCAAAAATAGTACAACTAGACCATGAAGAGGACATAACACCACCTGAAACAGGTGCTATGTAGTATAAAGAAGAGGACCCTAAGATGACAAAGATGAAAAAGGCATTGTCAAAGTATCATATGAGAACAAAATTTATGAAAAAGAAGAACAAAGATTTAAAGGAAGCTATTAAACTAGTAGAGGACAAGTCAAAGTCACCCACAACAGTTGCTAAAGGAAAGGAAAACCATGTTTCTTTTGCTAAACAAATCAAGAATGTTGTAGTGGGGCCTAGTTGGCTATCAATCAGGGTTTTCAAATCTAAGTTTAAATATGTGCAGCAGATGAAGCAGATAGCTCAAGCTCTTGGAAAACCCCCTTTTAGCTAGTGGAAAGAATATCAAAGGTGTTTGGAGGAGCTGGAGGAAAGCAAGGACAAGGTGAACTAGTTCAGAAAGCAAAATCAAGATTATAAAAATTCAATACAACACATTCTTGAGAATTGTGATCATGAAGTTAGAGAAGCAGCTATAGCCCTCAACAGGAGCAAACACTTTGTCAAATTTTCCCCGCCGGTTAGGAGGCAATGCAAAAGTTTATATGTTAGAAACTTGGTATTGAATTGCCTAGTTGAGAAGTATGAGGCAAGACTTGGATGAGTTATGAAGATTGTTAAAGAGATATGAAGGAGCAGTTGTGATACCTCCTCTCATGAAGATGCCTAAATTGGATCCTAAGCTCATGACTAAGGCCACACCCACATTATCACCACCTGTTGAGCAACATGGCTTCACTACTCCATATTCCAAGACCAAAACTCCCGATACCAAGGCTTCCAGCAGTAAAGTGTCAAGTAAGAGAAAAAGGAAGTGAACAAGCCTAATTTCTTATTTTCAAGTTTTGTCTTAAGTTTTTGGCATTTTAATATGTTGAGTGACATATAGTATCATGATAACATTCAAGAGGACTAGAAGGCACTTAGAGAACAAATGCCGAAATTTCGATGCGCAGGAATTGGGCACTTGCTACGCAGGCCGTGCCCAGACCATCACACACATGTTGGATGATACCCACCCGTCAAGTTTTAAAGTGGGGTACGTGTCATTTCTAGAAGGATAAAGTTTTGAGTGCTGCGCAACTGCTACGTAGACATTTTGAACAATCAGAAAAACAATTTTTGTGTTTTTTGCTATTTCAATCATGATGATCAGTTCGAGGACTTATTAAGTTAATTTGTATTAAAAAAATTGTTTTTTTTAAGGACAAGAGATGCTTTATGATTTATGTCTTGAGGAAAGGCATTAGATAAACAACAATTGACTATTTTTGTTTCAGTTTTAGACCGATCCTCTGTTGGATCAAAGATACAGTGAACCTAAACATATTTTGATCTTATGTATCGATTATATATTTTGGTGAATGAATACAGAACAAGTTGTTGATGGTTCAGGGTGTGTTAGTGTTAATTTTCTGAAATTGATGCTTGTGTGATTAATTCATGGTGCAGTTTCTTATGTATAAAGGGTTATCGATTTCACTATAGAAGGATTCTTATGATATGGTGTATGGGATTTGTTCTATTTACTATTCAATTATTTTATTTCCTCTCTGTGTTTTATGAGTATTTGATGTCAGTTGATTTAGAATTCAGTTTAGTTTCTCTTTTTCAATTGTCTTCATGTTTCACCTTCAAATGAAATGTTATATACTCATGCATGTTATATTCTCTATTTAGTCTCTCTTTCTCCTATATAAACAACATTGTCTTATTGTAGAGGAAGAATTTATTTTGTTTTAGTTTATCTCACCTTTACTACAACCTGTCATTATATCCTAAAAGTCATGCTTACAATCCCTTGTAATAGTTGTTGATTTGCTTGCATAAGTAAATGAGTAAAAGGCTAAATTAATCATGTGTTATTACCTATTCAGCCATTCACACTTCAACCAAATACTTTCAAAATTCCTTTGTCAGAACTGGTCTGTGCTTGTGCTTTAAAGTCTCTATATTTTTGAGTGAGGGAGTCCCCTCTGGCTAAAAAAGATTAGTTTCTAGCCCAAAGCGGTTTGTGTTTACCTTTGTAGCCCTTTTCTTAGGCTAAATGGATTTTATGGAGTGATAACACACACAATTGTGTTGGTCGGGAGATGACAAGAGTGTTGATAGTTAATGACCTATCACATTGGTCAAAGAAACCATATATTGATATACATGTATTTGCATGCATATAGGTTGTATTATATTGCATAGTGTGAGGTGCGTGACCCAAACCCATGAACATGTCAACAACTATTAATTAATTGCCATGTGGCACTAGGTTAGCCAGGGGGTATGATCACGTGGATGCCTCATGGACAAGACTATGATGTGGCATCCTCTGATTTACCAGATTCTAATGGTCACATCTATTGATTCAGAGATCAGATTGAAGCAAAATTTTATAGCACCGGAATCATCTTGACGAGTCAAACGCAATGGTAATGTCAAACCCAAGTTTTAAGTAAGTTGGGAAGATCAAAATTTTTAGAACCCACTTCCATAACAACATCTTGGATCCTAGGTCAGCATAGTAAACCCCCTCCCCCCCTCCCCCCCTTAATTGGGGGTTATGATGAGAATTGCGAGGGGGCTATTACATGGTTAAAGATGGGAAGTGCAACAAATGAACTTGCATGCATATGGATATGTGTATGTGGGTATTTTTGGATGCCCTGGTTTAAGACAATGTTGGAGTACATTGTTAGAATGGATGTTGTATGTTATGAACCTTGCACCTTAAAAATGATAAGAAACTAATAATTATAGTTGTCTTTGAGGGAGAAAGTAATTTTTACAATGAATACAATGTACAAGACAAGATTTGATGATCCCAGGGCTAGGTCTCCTTAGTGTGTGTGTGTGTGTGTGTAGGAGACAAAGGGTACAATTATAATAAAACGGGACCATGCTAGGTTCTAGCCTACATAACAATATAATAATAGAAATGTAATCATTCAATATCTTGGGCTTAATGAGGGGTTTTAGGGTTAAAAGAGCCTTAACATGCCCCTCCCCTTCAAAGAAGTGGTGTCCTCAACATTTGACTATTTGTGGGTGCTCTTGAATGAACAAATCATCTTCACATGTCGCTTATTCCAGTAGTAGGTTATTTTATTTGATGAGGTACTCATTAATTGCTTGATTTCTCAATTGCTTAGTTGTCGTTTCCAAGATTGTTTATGGTTCTAGTATTATTTTCCCTTATTCATTAATCTATTGTAGAATAGTTTGGACTGGGATCTTGTCATCGATTATCTTCTTTAAGTATGAAACATGGAAGACTAGATGTACACGTGAAGATGGAGACAACTTAAATTGCAAAGCATACTTCCAATCCTCTGCAACACCTTATAGGGCTATAATACATCAATGCTAATTTATTTTTGTTATTTTGTTGCTGCAAGGACATTTTTTTATATGGTTGTAGTCTCAAATATATTCAATCCCATAGTTCCAATTGCCTTTCATTGTGACATTGATTGACTTTTTGTTTCATCCTATTTTGTGCCATAACCATGTTTTCCTTCAACAGTTTGAGAGCCTCTTGTTGGTGCCTTAAGTGGTCCTCTATTACTTGAGTCTTTATATTCCCTTTCAAGGGTGATGTGATGGATAGAGGATGATATCCATAAAGTTCCATAATTAGTGAATTTTTTTTGTGAAGTACGAAAGGATGTGTTGTACCAGCATTCTGCCAAGGGAAACCATTTGACCCATTATGTCTATTTATTAGATGAAAAACAACATAGATATCCTTCCAAACATTTATTCACAATCTTAGTTTACCCATCATATTGAGGATGCTAAGATGAGTTGTGAGCCAATTGAGTACCCAAACAAGAAAATAATCCAGTCCAAAAATTTCTTGTGAAAATTGAATTTTTGTCACTTACAATAATCCTTGGTATTTTATGTAGCTTTTATATTCTTTCCACGAATGATTCTGCCACTTTACTTTCTTTAAAAGGACAAGAAAGAGAGAAAAATGGGCATACTTTGTCATTTGATCTACCACTACCACAATGAAACTTTCGTTCAAAGTTTGGTAAAATTGTGATAAAATCCATTGAAACTTCTTCTTAACATTGACTTGGTATGTCTAATGATTAAATGAGTGCTCAGATTTTGATTATCTCCCTTATTTTGTTGGCATACTACACATTTTTCCACAAAATTTTGCACATACGATTTGGGACCTTCCAAAAAAAAAACTTCTCATCCTATGGTACATAGTTCTAAAAGGACCTTCTATTTGAGTTGAAAATTCTTAGAAAAGTATAAGCATCCTTGATACCACAACAAACCATTTTTTTCACATATTTATTTCAAATGCATTGAGGTCTTCTTTTAGTTGTTGAATGATATTACACACCTTATCATGTTTCTCCCATTCCACCATTTCTTCTTCCACCCAGTTAGATAGTGGAATGCAAATAATGCGTAGTAAACCCTTTGTGTCTTCCTCCTTCCATGAGTGCGCATTTGCAACAATATTTTGTTTTCCCTTTTTGTATATAATTTCAAAGTCATAACCCAACATATTTGTGACCCATTTTTGTTGTTCCTATGAAGATATTCTTTGCTCGAAGAAGTACATATAGCTATAATGATTTGTTTTTAATTTTAAGTGTCTTGCTATTAGGTATAACCATCATTTCTTAACTACATGTAGTCTAGGCAACATTTATTTTTCATATATGTGTCTAACTTCTTTCCTTTAAGTTCACTACTTTCAAAGGAAAGGGGCCTTCCTTCTTGCATCAAAACTGCGCCAATGCCATGGCCTAAGGCATCACATTCCACAATGGAGGTTTTTGTGAAGTCAAGTGTTGCCAAGGTAGGTGTTGTACACATAGCCTCTTTAAGTTCTTCAAAAGATTTGATTGTTTTTTTAGTCAAGAAAATGTTTTCTTCTTTAATAATTTTGTTAGAGGTGCTACTATTTGACAATAATTCTTGAAAAACTTGCGATAATATTCTGTTAATCCTAAGAAAGCTCTAAGTTTCTTCAATGTATTGGGGGTTGGCCATTCCCTCGTAGCTTTCATTTTGTTAGGATCCACCTTGACATCCTTTTATGATACAATATGACCTAAATATTCCACTTCTTGAATCCAAAGGAACACTTTGAAGGTTGTGTATATAATTATTGCTCTTCCAATAGTGTTAAGGCCCTGTCAACATGTTATACATGCTCTTCCCAAGATTTATTGTACAATAATATGTGCTAAAAAAATAATAACACAAATTTTCTAAAGAAGGCTTTGAAAATAGAATTCACCGAGCTTTAAAATGTTGAAGGTGCATTTGTAAGTCCAAATGGCATAAGCAAAAAATCATATTGACCTTCATGTGTTCCAAAGACTATTTTGGGAATGTCTTCTTGCCTCATTATGATTTGATGATATCTATAATGGAGATCCAACTTAGTAAAGAAAATTTCTCCATGTAGTTCATCTAATAATTCATTAAAGACAGGAATAGGAAACTATCATTTTGTTAAGTTGTGTGTAATCTAGACACGTGAACCATCCCTTCTAGCATCCATCACCATTGGTGAAGAGAAAGCGCTCTAGTTACATTAAATAGTGCCAACCTCTAACATTTCTTGAACCATGTGCTCAATCTCACTATTATATGCATGTGGATATCTATAAAGCCTAATGTTAGGTGGAACACTTCCATGTTGTGAATGGATAGCATGGTCATGTTCTCAGATAGGTAGAGGAGCCTTAAGCATCTTTCCAAATGACTTAGAATGATTGATGACAAAAAAATGGAGATCCAATGGAGTAGGTGATATAGATGTTTGGACATTTAATGAAAAAAATTGTGCAATTACACCTTGGTTTCCCCTTTTTAGAAATTTGTGTTGAAAATGGCAACAAGAAATTGCTAAAAATAGAAGTGCTAAAAATAGTAGTTTGGGTACTAGTGCTGGATTGGGAAACAAGGAATGAAAAATGGAAGTGCTAAAAATAGAAGTTCTATTTTTAACAGTTCAGTGTGGATTCCTATTTTAGTTAGTCCCTAGACTAGAAATAGGAAGTAAAATTCGAATTTGATATTAACAGCAGTTTGAAAATTAATTAATTAATTCATCTTGAGTAAATTAGTTAAGGAAAATCAAACTTGAAGTCTATGTGAGGACATGCAACAATTTATCTATTAATTGAGGAATTTATCCATCAGTTAAAGAGATAAGGATGAGTTCTAATTTGAGTAGTAATTAGTTGGCTCAGTTAACTAAGTCAAGTCTAGTTAATTTGATTTAAACAGTTTGTTTAAATTAATGTGAGTTCAGTTAGTTAATGCTTGCATGCATGTAACTGCTGCACTTCAAATAACTGAATATTCTCTCATAAATAACTCATGCATGTCAGTTCAGAGAAATACCCAGTTGAGATCAGAGGAGGGATAGTGTACTATCAGTTGGATGGATTTTTCATATAAAGGAAAATCATCCAAGCAGAAGGATTAAGGTTCCTTGAGGATTGTGCAGTTCTGATAGTGTGTTAGAGCAGGGTGTGAGATCAGTGTTACACTTGGTAGCAAGAGGATCACCTAGGAGAAACTGTGCAAGGAAATAGGAGGCTTGGAGGGCAGAGGAGAAGGCTTAGAAGAAGTCTTGATTGCTTGTGAGCATCCAGGAGGATTGCACTGAGAGCTAGCTATCTGTGAGAGCTAAGACTTTGTGTAATCCTAGTGTATTTCCACCTTCATCGTCATCATAGTATAGAGAGAGCAGGATAGTTTTTGAGCTGATTCTTTTTATATGTTGTTGAGGATTTCCACTTGATTGATAATACAGAGATGGGGTTTTAGGCTGGTGTTTTCTCCATGTTATATCTTCTGTGTTATGGTTGATAACTTTTCATTCTCAGCTATATTTGTTCATGCTTGATGTTGCTCATGTTCAATTAAGCTTCCGCTAAGTTTATGGTAGATGTAGATCTAGTACTATGCTTTAGTACATTGCATATATTAGTTGGATCTGTAGGTGAAACTTCTACATGATATCAGTGAGCTAGCTAATTTGTAGAGAAAATTCTACAGTTTGGTCATGCTACTATTGCTTACCACTTTATTGGGTTTCCCTTGGATATCTGTAAGCTCAATTTCCTTTCCTTGCAACAAAAATCTTGTGAAAAGATATTGAAAATTAAGGGTCATTATTCCTAACGATTGTAACCATTGGACCCCTAATACAATATCAACACCACTCATTTGAATTGCAATCATTGGAGTATTCAAGAAATACTCCCCCATATTCAGCTTAATACTATGGCACATTCCTAAATTTTTTATGGTGTCTCCATCTGCGATCATTACTTGGAATTCTAGTGTTTGATATACAAAGAAATTAATAAGTTTTTCCAATTTGTAATTGATGAAGATATGGGACTACCCAAATCAATCAATATTGTTAACCTTTTCCTTTTGATATATCCTTCTATCTTGAGGGTTTTCCCTAATTGCTATTTTAACTAAAGTAGTATTTCAAAAACTTTTTTTTTGTCAAAAGTGATTCTTGGTCCATAGTAATGGATAAGTTATTATGACATAGATATCCATGTATGCATTATGTGTATGTGCAGGATAAACCATATTCTCATTTTCATTCATTCACTCTTTCCATTGAAAGGGACTCATATACATGTTCTGCAATGTCACTAGTAAATACCCCCCTAGTATGAAAAGTCTTTACTTTTAGTTGGCTTCGTAGTCCCCAAATGGATTGGCTTGAAATAGTACCTACTTCGTGGAGTGCTAATGCCAAATAATGTACGACAAGAGATTGTTGGAGTAGTCTATTCAATCTCTAGATCTTGTGATAGTTACACTTCTTGATCTTCTTGATCTTCACAGTTTATGTAATAATTTTCTCTTACTGCACTTATGCCTCTTACTGCAATTGTTGTCACAATTGAAACATAGTCCCTTTGTTATTCTTTCATCCATTTTCCAAGGAGTCAACCTTATCAGTTTAGGACAAGGGGCACGATTTTCTCTATAGTTATTAATGACCAATTTTCTAGTGGTCATATTTTTACTTTCAACTTTCCTTGCCAGACTGAAAGCATGCTCTATAGATTTAGGTTCAAATAGATGCACCTCATGTTGGATGTTTTCTTTTAATGTTCCCATAAACAAGTCTAACAACTTATCCCCTGAAATATTCTTTACCTTGAGAGTCAACTTTTGGAATTGTTGAATGTGCTCTGTAATGGAACCTTTTGTCAAATATTTTCGAGTTGACTAAAGAATTATTGTTCTATATATCCCCATAATGTGCTATCAATTTCTCTCTAAAAGACCAAGATAAATATGAATACTTTTTACTTTCACAAAGCCATTGATACCATACATGTTGATCTTGTTCTAAAAACATGGATGCAATATTTTTCCTTTTGTAATTTTGCCACTTAGTGCTGGTCAAAGTATTGCTACATTTGAAATATCCATGTTATGAAATCATTACCATCAAACTTCCTCATATCGATCTTCAAAATGTAGTAGTTCCTTGGTGATGACTTCAAGCCCTAATGTTGTGGATCTTGGATTGAAAAATCATTATTATGGTTATGGGATTCAATATTTGTTTTCTTTAATTGTGATAAAATATTTTCCATAGGTGATTGAGTTTCAACACAATGGTTCTCCTTGTTTTCATTATTTCCTTGGATTTCGATATCCCTTTTAGGAAGCTTCTCCAAGAGAGACTTTTCCATGGTATTCATGGAGTTTTATATTTCTTCCTTATTTTCATTCATCTTCTTTTCTATTTATTTCTTATTTTCATTGAGCTTCTTTTCCATTACTTCCATATTTTCATTTGTCTTATTTTCAATCCCTCTTTTAAGTTTTTTCTTAAGAACCTGATAAATACAAGTTTTTCAACATACTACCATCCATTTCATTATATTTCTTCTCTAATTAAGATAACCTAAATTCTAAGTCTTCACCTTCTTCATGAGTCGAAGATGAGCCTTTGATAGGTTTAATTGGTGTAGTAGATTTTTTTAGGCATGCTGGAAAATAATAATAGTACTCTTCTTTAGCACAACTTCCAGTCACAAAAAATGGATCTTCTAGTCTACAATTAGGTCGTTTGTAAGTATATACCTTTAAACATTAATTTGGAGAATATATGAATGGTTGAAGTTTTTCTTGATATATCTTTGAGGTTTGAGAGTTTTCTAATTTGAAACTTTGGTCTGTAATACTATGGTATTCCTTTTCTACAATTCCACATGTGTGACCAAAATTTGATGTGCTAAGTGAAATATATGGTAACTTTCCCAAAACTTGTTGATTTTTGGCCTCATCCCACAAGAAAACTTTTGTAGCATTCCACGTCAAATTCTTCAAATATAACTATAAAATTTGTACCTGAGGTACTTTTGTATGTCTCTTGAGATCCCTTAAGATTTCAGAGTCTAAAAAGTCTTATAAAAGAAGATATAGAAAAAATACCAAGCTAACATGTTTAAAATCTATTTCAAGATTGTTCACAAACCATAACTTGCATAGGGTGTAACTCTACAAGTATAGAAAACTAAATTATGAAATTTGAAATGGATGTTCCTCGATATTTCTCCTTAACATGATCCAAGTTTCATTGTTTGACACATTCCAAAAAAAAGTTATTGCGAAATTTCCAAAGTGATCTATTTGAAACTTATCTAAGGAGGATTCAGGAACCATGACTTCCTTGGAGAATATATATGAAACTATAGAAACCCAAGATCTAAAGGTTGAACCAGATGTTCATTAATATTTATCCTCAATATGGTCCAAGTTTCACCTTTTGAAACCTCCCAAAAAAAAGTTATAGTGAAATTTTCGAAATGGCTTGTTTGAAACTAATTTTAGGAGCATTTAGGAATACTAACTTCCTTACAATATATCTTTGAAAATATAGCGAACTAAAATATGAAATTTCAACCAGATATTACTCAATATTCTCTAAGTTTTGCCGTCTGGAACCTTGCAGAAAAATGTTATAGTGAAAATGCCATGATGACATGTTTGAAGTAGCAAAACCGTAGGATCATGAGTTTTGATGCCAAATGTTATGAACATTGCACCTTAAAAATGATGAGAAACCAATCATTTCAGTCCTCTTTGAGGGGAAACCCTCTTTTAACAATGAACATAATGTATGTGACAATATTTGATGATCCTAAGGCTAGGTATCCTTTGTATGTATATGGGATAAATGGTGTAATTATAATAAAATGGGACCATGCTACGTTGTAGCATACATAATAATATAAATGTAAGTACTCAATATTTAGGGCTTAGCATCAGGTTTTCGGGTTACATGATGTTGAAAATAAGAAAATACTAGGGGAGGGTGAATCAATATTTTAAGGCCTTTTGAATGATTTTAGCTATTTTTAACATTGAGCATAATTTTTAATTAACCAACATTTAATTCTATGAAATCAATGCATAACTATACAATTAAAAAACCACACATATACATCAAGCACATTTAGACACTTTGTTTACCTTCAAACCAAATATTTCGTTATGATGTAATAGCAAGCACCGACTTCTTTTTACACCAATTTTTGTAGGCATCCACCTATAAGAGGCTCCAACTTCTCTTTTCTTTGGCAAGCTACAACTTGTTGGAAGCACCAACTCCCTCTGCTCATAGGCTCCAACCTGTTGTTGTTTTTCATGTTACTAGCTGAAGGAGACATCAATCCCTTGATAAATTGAGTCAAAAATTTATTTCTATTGGCTTACTTTGTCTTCGCTGTTGTATCTTTACTATCTTCAATACTATGCTTTTCTTACTACTCTTTCATGTTCAACTATTTATCCCAGATTTCTTAAGCAAATTGCTTTAGGCCTTTAACATTTAGTAAATTAAATCAACAATTCTTTCTCTCTCTCTATGTCCTTCTCATTAACCAAATAAAAAACATAGACTAGGTCTTAAAAAAAAACATTTCGGCTTTGAAACCTTAGTTTATATTGAAATTCACTCGCCTATTCTAAAGTAGAAGGGATTGAATCGATTCAGTTTCTTCTTTCACACTTCACGTGGTCCACTCATTTCAGATTCTCTCATAATAAAAATGCCAATCATCAACAATTTGTTTAAAATCAATTTGGAGTAGAATTTCAAAAATAAAATTGGTTGTCGAAAGGTATGATAACCTGGTTTTTCTCATCAAATTCTTAGGTTTTCGCCTATCGTAAAAACATTAAAAAAAAGTTGTGTTTATACCAAAGTTAGGAGGCCTCAAATAGGCCCAAATTCTCAAATATGAATTGAAGCCTGAACAAGACTAGGGTCCAGAAAGGCGTTCGTGGGTATTTCTTTACTTGGGGTCTGAACAAAGGAAGAAGCCCGAAAAAAACTTGAGGGCCCAAACAAAACTTGAGGGCCCGAAAAAACTGCAAGTGCCCAAATAACTTATTCAGTAGTTTGAGACTTGTTTCAATTAATAAAGTTAATAAAGGTGGAACACCCGAACAAGGGCCCAACCAAAATTTACATTGATTTTTGTGCCAATTTTTAACTTAAGAGTTTTGCTTTTGCATGAGGGGTTTTTTTAGAACAAGAAGTTCGCGCCCTTCAAACTTCATTCATGCTTAACTTTTTATATGAACTTTTGACCCCATTAACATTGAACCTTATCTATCTGAGCACTTTGTAATAGCTTGTGAACTGGTCCACTATAGTCAAAATGCCTTCAAAGATCCAACTGTAACTCTCTCTATGGCTCTGTTTATGGCTCTATATGTGAATCTCTCTATGGCTTCATCTATGGCTCTATATGTGAATCTTTCTGTGGCTCTATCAACGACTTCTATTTTGACATCAAGGACAACATTTTTCCCAATAATCTTCCCCTTTGGCATTGATGGTAACATCAAACAATATAGATCATTGATGTATCTCCCCATTTGTAATGCCTCTTCTTTAATGACTCCTACTTTAACATCAATGACAACATTTTTCCTGATAAACTCCCCCTTTAGCATTGACGGTGACATCAAACATTGTAGGTCATTGATGTATCTCTCCCAAGTTTGTGATACATCTCCTTTAATGTTTGTTAATTATCCCCCATTTACGTTATTCAAGATTAGATCATTATATTGTTTTTCATCTATCTTGATGCATTTGGAGTAGAAAAAGTGGAGGAATCAACTCACCGAACCATTTTTACTAGGAAGGCCCAATTTGGTGAAACGACGTCTCAAACCTTTCAGGAGTGTTTTGAGGCATCAAACAACGTTTTTTGGGGGTAAAACTTTGAAGCTCTAGTGCGTCACCTTTTCATCCTATTCTACACACATAGATCTTTTGGATGATGTAAGAAGTGCGTCAATAGAAGTCCGTATGCAAAAGTTATGCCACTTAAAAGTTGACCTTCTTGTTTTCACACCTATAGTTCGGTAGGATGCTCCGTTATCTCCCATTATTCATGGAAAAGGGGCCAGCCACGTGTTTGTAATGTAAAATACTCTAGAAGATTTTATATGTAGTCAAAATTAACCACTAGTAGGCTATCGGGCTATGTTATAATCAAGCAACTAGGAGGAAGAGGCATTCCATTCATTCTATTAGCACTCCATAATTTCTTAAGGCTATAAAATAAATTGAAAAGGTAACCATAAAACCACTTTTAAGTTTAGAATCTATCCCTTCTAAACTCAGAGAGGGTTATCTCTATCAATTTTAGCTTTGTTGTGGTGGGATTTTAGGCTAGATGTGAAAGTTCAGGGTTTGGTTGGAAAAGAAAGGAAAGCCATTGGGAAATGGAGTCAAAGGGTCTTAGAGTGATCAATTTGCAGAAATATCACGCTTAAGTGTAATAGGGCAAGGTAGGCATGTTGATGGATATTTGTAGTTTATGAAATGGAGAGGGAAGAAAAGATTAAGAATCACTTCAAATATAGAGCATTGTTATTTGAATTCTATATTTAAACTTCAATGTAAAACATTGATTATTTCTTTAAACCAGAACAATGTGTGTTGAAACAAATGATGTACTTAATCTTCTTAAAAACAATAAAGAAATGAAAGACATATGAAAACAGAGAAAATAAAAGATTACAGTAAGAAGAACTTCACCACACAGTTATGACACATGACTCCTGTAACAACTTTCTTGTATTAATGTAAATGGCCACTTGATCTCAGTGCAAATCCCAACATCAATACTTCGAATTTTGAAGTATTTATACAAATTGTATCTAAATATCTTGACATAAAATATCAAGATTTATGACAAAATATCTCAAATATTTTGTACAAACATATCAAAATTATAGGAGATATGAAATTGTTGTGTTTGTTGGCACTATCATCAAGGGTTGCTATTGATGATTGGGCCTGAAGAAGTGTTGTCCTATTGTCTTGTTGTTGGAGGTGAAACTGTTTTACTCCAACAGTTCATATAATTTATCCCAATGCTCTTCACTTGGGATAGAAAACTTTATTAACCTCTTGTAAGTCTCATCTACCTTAATATACTTTTGAAAATCAAGCTTGGTGAGAAACAGGTGCTTGATCTCGTGCTTGATGAACAGGTCGAACTCTATAGCCTCCATAAAATGCTTCCTTTAATGCCTGCAAACTTTGATTTTTCACAGGCAATAATGTATAGCTTATGGTAGTAGTCCTTTAAACTGACCAGCTGGTCTCCATTTCCTACCAGTCCTTACAGTCCTTTATGATTAAGTGCATTAAAATTTCTATGAAATTTTTGGACACTAGACTCCATGTTGTGACATTTTTTTTCTAATTGCAGAATAAGGTTTCTCTTAGTCAAGACCCTTCTCACCTCTAAAATTGTATCTATCCTATCTACAACTTCTAATTCTTATAACTCCTCCTTGGTTTTTGAATTTAAGATCCTTATCAGTGTTGTAGCTTCTCGAGGCTATTGTACCAAATCTACCTTTATCTGTGCAACTGCTTCTTTTGATTTCCTAATCAACTCTTGATGTTCAAATATAATTTGAATTGAGGGCCATATTTCATATTTAGATGGCCTCATTAATCTCTATCCATATGGTCTCCTTTGCATGTGCCAAAGTCTGGGCCATGGCTGACTCACTTTCTAACTTTTCAATCTTTAGAATGAGCCTATGAGTTTTCTGTAACTCTGCTACATAAGAATTGTATATCTGTAGTTTAAGATCCTGTAGAGTTTTGAGCAGAGCCTTTAACTTTTCAATTTCCTGCCCTTGAATGGATAGGTCTTCCATGGCTTTAACTAACTCATTTGGAGAATCTGTATTCTGTTCTGGTGTTGCAGTCAATGTAGATGCTCTTATTATTGTTGATACTGAAATAGGGACTACTGTTAGAGGCACTATAGCTAGTTGTGATGATTGCTCCTTTTCCTTGAGCAGTCTTTCCATATCCACTTCCATAGCCTTAATATGGCTGCTTTGTTTAATTATTATTTTGAACATGTTCTCTTTTTCTTTCTTAAGCTCCCCAAATTCCTTAGCTTGGGGATCTTCAGTGGAGGGACGTTTGAGTTGTTTCCTCAATGCTGCTATGTCTTCTTTTTTTTCTCCTCAAAATTTCTTCTGTTGCTTTTACATATTTGGGGTCATACCCCAATTTAATTACCAGGTCCTCCAATGATTTGATCTTGGTGTCCTTAGCCAAACATGAAATCTTTTCAATCTTCAATTGTGATTGTATGTCGCTGAGTGAGGCTTGCAACTTGGGATTTTGTTGGCTATGGTTTTCCAATACAAATGACCTCCACAGTCTCCTTGATGAAACTCTTCCATGACCCTGTCTACTTCATCTTTCAGTAAACAATTTAGTAAAATACCTGAAGCATCTTTCCAATATACATTTTGATCTAAAATACATAGTTTCATAGCTTAAGTTTAAGAAACCTAGATTTTGTTTTGGTTAAACTAGGAGGAGCTTGTAAGTTTTGTAGTACAAAGATAATGTCTACATACCATGGTGAAGTAGCAAAGGTCTCTGATACCCATGGAGTCACCAACTCTTCTTCTTCATCCAATGCAACAATATAATTGATATCCAGTGCATGAAAACTGGACTCAGCCATTAGCTTTGCCAATCCATATCCTTTGATGAGTTTGGTTGGTTTAATCTCAATGTCATACTCTAAGATCACAACAATCCATTTCCCTCTTTTTCCATCTGGGTCAATCTGTGTAAGAATATCTTTTACCACAACAATTGGGACAAATGCAATGACACGATAATGTAGGATGTACACTCTAAAATCCTTTAATGCCTTTACCAAACAAAGGCTTGTTTCTCCATGACGTTGTACTTCAATGATGCATCCCTTAGAGTTCTGCTGAAAAAAGTTATGGGCTGTTCATGGCCTTCACTATTTTTTTGGAATAAAACAACTGCAATAGTGCGCTCAGATGCAAAAGAAAAAATGATAAAATCATTCGTAAAGTCTGGGCTTATCAAAACATGAGTTGTAGTTAAAGATAACTTTACTTCACTAGTGGATTTCTTGGCTTCAATATTCCATTTTATTTCCATGTCTTTTGAGAAAATTTATCCTACTAGTGAAGGATTGAACTTCCTTCTTGTTTCTAGGAGGGTCAATTTTCAGTATGGCTTCGACTCTGTTAGGATCAATTCTAATACCTTCTTTAGAAATGATATGACCTAGAATTTTTCCCTCCTCTAAACCAAAAATAGTTTTCTTAGGGTTTAAGGAGATAACATATTTTCTACACTTTTCAAAAACTCTTCTTAAATGTAGTAAGTGTTCTTCTCTTGTCTTTGAAAACACAATTATATCATCTAGGCAAATCACAATGAACCTGTCAATTTCATCAGCAAAGTATATGTCCATTGCTCTTTGCAAAGTGGCCCCAACATTAATAAGGCCAAAAGGCATTTTTACATACATAAAAGTGCCCCATGGTGTAGTAAATGTTGCCTTGTGTTGATCATCAGGATGAACCAAAACTTGGTTGCATCCTGAGAAAACATCGAGCAATGAGCTTTTGCAGGAGCCAACTACCTTTTGTAGGATGCGATCCATTTTAGGAAGTGTTATTAGGAAATCTAGTGTCCATGCAGAGCTGCTAGTCCCACTAAGATGGGTAGCTATCTTAGAAACAAACATATTAAAGTTACTTTCATTTTCCTTTATGAGAAGTTAGATAGGAGAGGAGCAAAGAATACCAACCTCAATCTTTCGCTTGGTCCTTTGCTTGTTCCTTCTCCCCTTTGACAGATCTTTGCCACTCCTGCCTTGGTTATCCCACTTCAAAGAGTACTTGTAAAGTCAAAGCAGCATAATACCTTCAAAGTGCAGAGATCTACAATCATAAACAATATAGGACTAGATATATATTGACCACACAAATGCATATATCATCAAACATACAAGAATGAGGAGGAAAACTTGAATAGCTTTATTGATATAAAGATTAGAAGAGAGGATTACAACCCATTGATTTGACCCAGCATCATCCTCCCAGCATGAAATCCCTTCTTCACCTCATGAAAATCTTAGATCACCTAACACTATGATATTCCACCAAGAAACCAACATCACTTCCTTACAAGATACAAGATTCCAGCCTTTGGATCTCTGGGATGAGGGATCCATATATAGATGATTGCAGGGGGGTGAGTTAGCTTCTGGGATTTTGATTAATGTTCTCTCTGATAGTTCTTGATTCCACTTGGAGATTCATGATCTCTTACTCATCCCTGGGCGAATTCAGAGAGGCAAGTGTCACAGGAGAAGTTTTCGGAAGATTCCATGATCATCCACCTTGCAAACTGTCTCTGTCATTTGTCTACTCTTACCCATCACACCCTATAGAAGGGATTTTCAGTGTGCATCGCACTTTTTGCATGTGGCAGGTGAGATGCATCTCACCCTTTGCACTGAGCGGTCTGTATGATCCAGTTTTGACCAGTTCTGAGCAGTTTTTTGTGGAGAACCTCTGGGAGATGATGTAATCAGCTGACCTTGTTCCTTTAGGTTGTGAAACAACACTTTTAGGGACTTAGAAGCCCTTGGTTTATGGACATATATGATTGGGGTTGCAGTGCCCAAATATGTCTATAATAGTTGCCCCCTAAAGCATGAGGTCAAAAATCTTTTGATGCCGGGTGAAATGCTTTATCATGAGGATCTGAGGTTCTTTTTTTCGAACTGGAAGGCGACCTGTAATAAGATACAATACAACACATTATCTTCATAACATTTTCATGATCTAGTTGAGGTAGGCATTGCCATGCTCAACTTTATAAATTCATTTTCATGTACATAGGACAGATAACCGTCTGTGTGGCAGATTGATGATTTTAATAGAGTCATCATCCTTTGATTCGGACGATCATCTGTGCAACAATGATGTACATTTGATGTCTTTATTTTCCTGAATATATCGCAGCCCCGATGGATGAAACTAGATCCGGGGTCTTCAAACTCGTCCAATCTTCTCCTGAAGTACAAGTCGATCCATGTGAAAAATGTTCTGGAGTCAAACATGGAAAGACATCGCTTGATTACCAGCCAATAATGTAAGCTGTTAATAGGCGTGAGAGGAATCACCGATAATGATGATGACCCTCAAGGTACTATAGTACAATTCGTCTGGTGTGAAAATGGAATTGGCGTCGAACACCATGCAAAATATTTCGATCGAAGGCCATTGATGTAAACCTGTCGCCAGAAGTGAGAAACTTGCCATTGAGGCATGCAAGCTTCAAAGTACTGAAAGGGTTGTTCCTAGGTTGACTTCTTGGATAATAAGCTGTTGTCGACAAGAAGCGACCCGTCGTAGGAGGGCCTTAAAGAATCCCACATCTACGACATGAATGGAGCAAATGATTTTGTGGATGTGAAAACGATCTGATGATACAGGGTTCAGGTTGGCGGTCATGAAAGAATGAAGGGTGAAGGTATTGCAGCAGATGAGACACAAGCTGGGTTGGTGAATTCTCTAATTGACTTCTCTTGAACATATCGGGGACACTGAAATGGATTGGTAGCATTAACCCCAAAGATGGATGGTACGACAGACCAATGGTAATATGACCGGTGAACGAAATTACCCAACCCGACTCAATCATGGTGATGGAGTGAAAGTGTCATGTTCAAGAGCGACTTGCTACCAATAAAGTTTCTTCAAGTTTTCTTCCCAATTTTCCCTAGTCATTGCTGACTAGAACCTCTTTTTTTTTTATCAAGCTTGAGGAGGATAACATATGCTTGCTCTATAATTTGCCCTTCGGGCAAACCCGGCGCTATGTTTTAACGAGCCTAGCGACAATGAAACTCGTTCTTGTCTCTATGGACAAGTTTGTCGCTATTGGTTTTAATGAGTTTAACGACAAAGATAACTCAGTCCTTTTTCAATTTTAGAGAGTCTGAAAAGGGACGAAAAGGAAACTCTAGCAATCCTTTTTCGTCATATAATCCCTTAAGTCCGAAAAAGTATAAAATAATACGAAAGGGATGAGTTTTTGATAATTTTAACAAGCCGAACAAAACAAGCCCTTGATATTTTTGTGTAATAATCCCTCAGGTTCAAAAAGATTAAAATCTAGAGGAGGGATAGCACTTCCGATAGCTTTAACGAGCTGGAGAGGCCAATTGCTCGACAATCTTTTCATATTTTACGAGTCAGATGAAAAGAGCTTAAAGGAGACTCGTTTTTGAGGAACGAGTGATATTTTCGGGTAACTGCTGATTCCAGGTAAGGTTTGGAATTTTCCAATCACGGCAGTGTCATAAGGATGGCTAATAAAATCACTCGTAGCAGCTGTTCCTCAAAAGTGTAAACAATCAAACATAGGCGTATGATTGGCTAAAGCAGAGTGGAGGTGATGGTAATAACATGACCAAGGCTCAAAAGCTAATGATAATGCGTTCGCAATGGTTATTTACCGGATATTGGTTCATTTTTTAATGATCTTAAACTCCGGGGGGAACATTTGCTCATCGCTTAGGTTTAATTTTTAACGAGCTTGAACTTGACATAAAAATTGCTCGTGATAACGATCATTGATATTCGACTCACCGTTAACACTATTTTCTTTCGACGGCCGTACTACCTGTTCAATTTCTCCATCAAACTGATTAGAAATGAGAATACATGCTTGAAAAATGAGTTAAAACACTAATACCCTACTTGAATTACGTGAAAAGTAAATTAAAATTAGTTTTTACCCCTCATTTTACAATTTCATTTGAGCTTGAGATTGTTGGAGCTTTGGAGGTGTTTTACCCCTTGATTTTCACTACCTAATTCTGGGAGATTCTGTGGACGATTCTTGGCGCCGTCTAGACTAGGTAGGAGCTAAACCTGTGCTCTTTAGTTGCATTCTTTCCTTTTTGAATTCTGAGCATGTTTCCCTGCTTTTCTGAGCCTCTGGGGTTTGAACAATTCATTCTGCCCCTGTCGCACCCTGTGTATATCGAAAGGTGCGATGCATACTGGGTTGGCCATTGGCCAGTCAGTATGCATCTCACCTAGTACACAGCTGGGGTGCGATGGGCGCAAGGAGGGAAACTTGTGCACTATTTTTCATGGAAATTTTGCCTGTTTTTTGCCAAATCAGGATCCTGACTCTTCTCTTGTTTGTTTTTCCAGATATTCATTGGAGCAAAATGGTTGTTACATGGCAAGAACACAAGCATGAAGAAGAGGACATGGTTGCTTTACATGATCCGGGTATGGTAACTGCATTGTGGAACTGTGGTTTGCTCAAGTTCTTCTGCATCTCTAGCATGAGGCAACAAATCAACTTGTTGCAATACTTCCTCGATGCATGGGATCCTACCAACTAGGTGTTCCAGATCAGAGGCAAATCCATCCCCTTGACTGTTGTGGACATTTATTTTTTGACCGGTTTATCGAGGCGTGGTGCCCCTCTCTCACTATCGGGTTCCGCTCGTGGGAGCGAATCTGTGAGGGATTATATTTGCCAATACTGTAGAGAAGGATCTCAGCCGAGTAGGGACGGCAAGATCAACATCCGAGATGTCACTGACCGGTTCTTGAGGACCATCTTGTTCACCTTTGCTAGACTGGCTGGTAGTGTGGCTCTTCACTTGGCCAACAGGTCCTATATGCAGTATGCCTTGGAATGCCTTGAACCGAAGGTGTTCAACTGGTGTGATGCAATACTTCCTATGATAAAAGAATAGCTTACCAAGGTGAAAAATGGACGATCTAAGAACTTTGGCTATGGTTCCATTTTAACCGCTTTTGCCTTGGAGAAGATCCCACTAATGCAACCACAATACATTTCACTTGGTTTTCCGCCATCGATTGAGCCACGGATGCAAAGATGGGTTGACCTTATGGCCCAACATGCTGGTCAGCCACATGTTTCTTTCTCTGATGCCTTCTTTGAGTGGTTCAACCAGCAGGAGATGGTTTATGCCAAGTGTCCATATGCTGGTATGGATTTCCGGGGTGACCCAGATTTGGTGCTGCCAACTGGCGAGCAATGGGGTGTTATAGGTAAAATCTCTAACCATATCCCTGTTTATTTCTTTTATAATGTTGTTATTCCTTATTTCATCAAGACTAATCAAAACTCATGTGCTCATGCAGATATCAGATCGGCGCGACCAACAGTGCGAGTGAGAGCACCAGCTGCCGTTCCAGCAGGAGAGGCTGTAGGGAGGGCTGTCCTTCGCGACCTGGATGTGGCCGAGACTCTTGCAGCATTACAGGATCAGATTGAAGGCCTCACTCTTGGTATCCCATATGTGAGGACTGACGAGCTACCTCTGAGATTACAGCGACATACTATTGGCGTGCCACGTCGATGTACCCCAGCGGAGTCGCCATTTTGTAATCGGGAAATCTAGTGTCCATGTAGAGCTACTAGTCCCACTAAGACAGGTAGCTATCTTAGAAACGCACAGATTAAAGTTACTTTCATTTTCCTTTATGAGAAGTAGATAGGAGAGGAGCAAAGAATACCAACCTCAATCTTTCGCTTGGTGCTTTGCTTGTTCCTTCTCCCCTTTGACAGATCTTTGCACTCTTGCCTTGGTTATCCCACTTCAAAGAATACCTATAAATTCAAAGCAGCATAATACTTTCAAAGTGCAGAGATTTACAATCATAAACAATATATGACCAGATATATATTGACCACACAAATGCATATATCATCAAACATACAAGAATGTGGAGGAAAACTTGAATAACTTTATTGATATAAAGATTAGAAGAGAGGAT